>MU159066.1:171117-192448 GCA_015888305.1 Antheraea pernyi | reverse complement strand
CAGCAGGAAGTTCATTCCACAATTGGATCGTTCGTGGAATGAAAACCCTCTGGAACCGGACCGTCCGAGACCATTTCGGTTTCAATGTGTGGGAATGAATATTATATGTATAGATAGATATGTCAGGCACCTATATAAACATGTAATATATAAGTTTTGTAAATATATATTATAGTACATGTAGGTGATAGAGCTACGCTGAAACTATTACTGGTTTCAACATGAATGGGTCGGCTCGCCCGGGATAGTACCACCCTCTCACAGAAAGCCGATGTGAAGTACCAGTACCCCATTCAACTCTCCCCCAAATACAGGCTGACAACGCACTTGCGACTCCCCTGGTCTTGGAAGTGTCCATGGACGGTGGTGATCACTTAACATTAGATGACCCACATGTTCGTTTGCCTCATATAATAATAAAAAAATATTCTTCTACTAATCATAAATTCTATAAAATATCTCCATTTTTACTCATAAGCCAATTTCAACATCTTGTTTATATGCAAAAATTGTCTTCGTTATAAGAAAAAGTGGCAGCTCCGACGCTTTTTTCTCTTCAAAGTGCTGCGAATACGACGTAAGAAACAAGATTATTGGATTACAGTGACTTTGTGTCTTCGAAGTTCTTAGCCTAATATTAAGTAATTTTGTTTAACGTTAACAAGTTATAAAACATTGCCGAGTCATTTAATACATCATTCAACATCAAATTTAGTTTGAAATTCTAACATATTTTCTGTATTAGATTCCCCAAGTTTTAGATAGATCGTACTTTTTTATGCGTAAGATACATATTGCATATAAATCACTGAATTAGATCTTATTATTTGCTAGTTATGGCAGTGAATTCATAAAATTAAATTCAAAAGATTTTTTCCAATTAAGCCTTGAGAGGGTGCTTATGAACAACTATAAGAGCCTAGACTGGTACAGAGAAATTAAAAATAAAACTCAAAATGCGTAAATAATAATGCTATTTTTTAACTAGCTTCTGCCCGCGACTTCGTCTGCGTGGAATAGTTACTTTGGGCTAACGCTCACATGGAGCGAAAGCTCACAAAAGGAAAAAAAAACGATTTTGAAACATTCATCATTCGTACTCCGCTCCTATTGGTCTTAGCGCGATGATTGTTATAGTCTTCATCGATAAATGAATCGATTACCTAATACTCAAAGAATTATTCAAATCGGACCAGTAGTTCCTTTATAATAGTTATTATAATTTAGCTTTATAATATTTAGTATAGAAGACTCTAGATATATAGCTTTTATAGTCACAAGAGATCTCTCATTTTTTTGATTGACATATTCGATAGACAGTAAACATGTTTCAACTAGTCGACAAAAGTACGAAATTCTCGAATCATAGATCTACACTACAACCGGTTCGGAAATCAAACTCAGTCATCGAGAAGAACCGGCAAGAAACTCGATTTGGTTTATGTTTTCAACGTACATATTTTCATAAGAACACATGATAGTTACATTCGCTTTTGGCGGATGTACAGAGTGATATTATTTGTAGACAGACGATGGGGACATCGTTCACATATTGATCCACCCTATAATATCCTTTAGACATCAAAGCTAGACGTGGTTCTTGACCTTACTATTCGATAAATCGGTAATGTGGTTTGGGATTTCGTTTTAAAAGCTAACACTGCTATTATTACGGTTACTTGTGTAAATAGTTTGAAGTATCATGATCAGGGGCATTTCTGCTTCTTGCTTTATCGTCCTTTTGTTTACAGTCTTTCGCCAAATATCTAGAGGTGTTCTGACAGGTGTATATGAGAACCAGTACTTTAATTTAGCGTATTTACTATCTTAGGCCACTTCGTTATTTAACATCAATGAAGATTGTGGTCAAACGCTAAAAGCTATCAAGTTATAAACACTTTTTTTTTTTGCGTGGGGAAATCCCTTATGGATACGCCACCCTCCCGGGGGAGAGGGTGGGTTATGTCCGACTCGCACGGACCAAAACCCCACGATGTACCGACAGACCGTATTGTTGGGGCAGCAAGGATCGATCTATGCTTCACCCCTTGGAGAGCCACCCCAACGGTCCGCCGGCGGAAGGTGACCGCCGGGCTCCTACCTATAGAGAGGCAACCGGGTACACACCGGCCCATCCCCTCAGGTCCAGCTACGGTGGCGGGAGGAGTCGGGCAAAACGCCGCCTCCTCCCGCCGGCCCTCCGTTGGCGGAGAGGGCAACTTAGAGGATCTACCTCGCGGGCCCTCTTCGCCGCCTCCTTCTGCGAGGAGGTCATCTCATAGGCCATAGCTCGCCAAGCCTGTTCGCTGCCGAGTGTGGTTTCGGCCAATTTCCCCCCTAAATTCCCCACTGCCGCAGCCAGAATGCGGCGCTGCCCCTCTCACGCAGCACACTCGGACAGTGTGTGCTGCGCGGTAAGTTATAAACACTGGAGTGAGCAACATAGTATATGCAACATATAGTATACTTTAGTATTAATGTTAACGCAAATTTATTTATTTTACATATTAGAATATTTGGAATAATATTCATATTTAAAATCGGGACAATATCTTTTTCTGTCTAATTAAGAAAAAACGTCACATGGAAAAGTACTATAAATCGATTTCTTTACTATAAAATCTGCTTTTATATTATTGCCTCTGAATCTAAAAATATTAAACTTACTTGATTAATTTATAAGTATACATAATATTATATATGTCCTATTTCCTTTTGTATTTAAAATTTGATGAACAGTAAACATTTAAGAAACAAAAGTTGCATCTCTTATCTTAAATCCACTTATAACCAGTTCTTAAAATTAAAAATAATCTCCAAATAACTACGTATAATATGAAATGAAACACCAAGTGAGTACTCGAAACTGGCCCTCGTAAACTTACTCCACCGTGACAGTCGATCATCGTAAATCTGAAACTTGTTCGGTTTGGGCTGTGGTCCTGCCGCGATGACGTCAGAGACACGCAATAACCCGCGACAACCGTCCGATAAAATTGCGATAACGTCCTATCGTGTACCAGTGATGTATCATTAATCGAATGCGTTTGTAGTTCTGTTTCACATATCGCCCTTTTGTTATTCGATGTTATTGTTTGTTTATCCATGATAGGCTTGTTATTATTAGTATGTTTCTGTTGTAGTGTATTAGGGTCCGTATTAACGGGTGTTTGCACAATAGTTTCTTCATGATTTCCGAATTATTTGTTACATTAATTTGCTACGAAATCTAATGGTGTTAGGATGTTTTCTTTTAAAACAGGTTTATTTAGAAAATTAAACAACATACGATTTGAAACATTAAAATCAGAAAGATAATATAAATTAGTAATCATTATAATAATTGTGCATTGGTTCACACAGTTCTATTGTCACTGTCACCACGCTGAGTAGTGTGCATGGATATTCCATATAGGACAATAACACGTTTTAACGAACCACAGACGTGGACATACGACAATGTGGGGGTAAATTTCGCTCCCGCACACCCGACTAGGACCCTGTCGGCAGCGGCTCAAGAGAAGGTCTGTTCCTTCAGCGTGGAGCCCTTGAATACACTGCTCACGCGGATACAGTGATACTGAATCTATTAATTACTGCAACAACATTACACAGATTACTCTCATATGCGTGCACACATAAGCTTACACATAAAGTGGAAGGGTTTTAATTTTTTTCTCTTATCGAACTGAATTATCCAGTTAACTTGCCCTATACGAAAAACATATACGAGTTATTGAGGTATACATGCTTGGTACACATGTATATTTCACTAACTCATATGACATGTATGAATATGCAGCTGAGCTTAGCTTAGTTAGATTCGCGATTTTGCATAATCTAAGCAATAGCCTAAGCCGAAGTGTGCCGTGCACCCTTGAAGTGGTTGCTAAATAATATCGACTGAGTGTTTTAAGCGCTCGATTTAGTAATCCGACATCGAGAAAAAAACATTTGACCAGTTACTGAATGATGATGTCGCTTAAAATAGTAACATTCTAAACCTGGAAAAGCCTGACTGTCAAAATTTATTTGTCTGGATACGTCTACATGTACTGGTATAAATATTACTCCAAATATTATTTGCATACATTATAATTTAAAAGTAGATAGATATCATCTTGAATCTTGGGCACTCAGATCATGCGTCCTTTGTAACATAAGTTTAATAAAACGCCTGTTTACGTTATCTTGTTACCTTTTATATAACATTTTATAAAGGAGGCAATACGTCTGTAACAAGGTAGAAGACAATTCGATATTCTTCAAGCACTTTATCATATTACATTCAGGATAAAGACATATAAGAGACTTTCTTACGTTAAATAAGTTATACGAAGTTACGAAATTAATACCAATAGTGATTACTGACGCATTAGGCCCAAGTTACCATATTTAGAAACGGTCCCGAGCTCGTGTGATCGTATACAATGAAACTTGTTTTGATGCAATCCAAGCTATTAGTTGTCAATCCGCTGGGACTTATTAAATGAAACCTCGTTGTATCAATCATATTACAATCTTCAATAATTCTTAAATATTTATAATCGAACCTGTTTTCTCGAGCAGACCGTAATTACTGTTGACTTGTTCATAGTAATGATATTGCTCGCACTAAATTACTTAACTGCGGACTAAATATTCAACAGCATATCAATTTCGAATTTCATTGCCTGAGAAATAAATCAGTAAATGTTCCTTCTCGATTTCATTATGTTTATAAGTTACTGTTCAATTTTATGACAAAGTACCAAAACTGTACCTGACAGTAGGTACAATGTAATCCAAAAATTATAATTACTAACAAAAAAATCATTCATGTGTAGTTGTTACCGAAATTTCAGATCGCAAGAGTTTTTATATAAAATATGCGCACTCACACGATTACTCGCAACGTTTATTCTTATTTTAGCAAAAATATTAAAAATTTAATACTACTTTTGGAAATGAGCACATTAATTTGATGGTAGATTTATAGAAAGCTGAGTAGGTTGTAAAGTAGTATTTTATAAATATATATTATGATTATTTCATATTATTAGAGGAGGAGCTTCTTAGGCCTTTCTACGGACCAACATTGCACATTTTTCTGTCTGGTCTATATCTACATATTTCTAGTTCAATTTGCTAATACCGAAAAGCAAAGAACTAAAAAACCGTCCTTGTAACGGATTTATCATCATACACATCACCTATCACACACACAGGCCCTGGTACATTGGATACAGAAACCTATATCACTTCTTTAAAATATTGCGATACTTCCAAGCATTAAGCTCTGCTTCTTGTCCCGTCAGAGATGTTATGTTAACTACCTACGTAATAAAAGTAATTTAGAGTGAGATTGTCGATCTTACTGATTTATTTCGCAATATCATTATCACGACGATGTAATAATCGTTGAAGTGTTAACACAGCTCGTCCATTGACGTAATTCTGCATCCTTGCGAATGTGTCGGATCTTTCCTTGAACGAAAACATCGCGATTCAATCATTGCATTGTCGTAGAATGGTGTCTTTTAAGTCCTCCTGGTTATCTATCACTCTTCAGTTAGAATACATCGCAAAGGACTTATAGGTGTACTCCGGTAGCAGCACTTACATAGCCTCCACCTTCTGTAGATTTAGCGTGCTTACGATCTTAATCCATATAGTCATTTTTTATATTTTAGGAAACGAACAGGTGAGTCACCTGATATTAAGTAATCACCACCGTTTTAAGTAGATGGTAGAATCATGCTGAAGCTATTACTGGTTTCAGCACGAATGGGTCGGCTCACTCGGGGTAGTACCACCCTCTCACAGAAAACCGACGTGAAGTAACAGTGCTCGCATTGTTACGTTTCGTTCGGTCAGTGAGAGACCGGAGGTTCACTTCCCTTCTCCCCCTCCCCCCTCCTTCCTCCTCCCAAACACAGGCTGGCAACGCATTTGCGACTTCCCTGGTGTTGCCAGTGTCTATGGACGGTGGTGATCACTTAACATCAGGTGACCTACTTGTTTGTTTGCCTCCTATGATATTAAAAAAAACCGTCCGTATACATTTATCAGCACATGTGGTTGTGATCAAACACTATAACTTATAAAGTATAAAAAATCACGAATAAGCATAACTCAGAGCTTCAAATAGAGATTATATAATTTATTAGAAACCAAAATTGGTGTGTCCACTATAATGTTACGAATGAACATGTATTAAATCTAGTAATTATATTTATATGCGCTGATGTAAGCCAAAACAGATTTGCTCTCGATGAAATCAATAATCGGATTACCGATTATCAGCAGGAGGGCAGACGGCAATTAATCCCCCTGTATCCCGTCGGTCTGTTACATTCCGTCCTTACTTTGATTGACGACGGAAACTCTTAATTGGGTTAATCAATTTTTGATTGAAAATCGTACCCCGTTCGTTACTTGACTTCTGACCTTCAACGAATAATCGTAATAAAATTAAAAATGTATTATATAATATTAAGCATAACTCCAATCCAAAGAAAACAACGGATTGACCATATATAAAACTATCTATAATATATAAATATTGTCGCTTTTCGTACCTGTCTGTATATTACCTTAGTTCTTTTAAACTTCACCACGGATTTTCCTCTGTCTGTCTGTTTGCTAGGACATGTATCACTGCTAAAGTACTGATTAAAGTTCACGATTAAACCTTTCAAATCAAATCTAAAACACTTTATTGGATTTAGGCCCTAAAAAGGCACTTATGAACGTCAAAACTACCACCGGTTTGGAAAACAACCCAGTCATCGAGAAGAACCGGCAAAAAACTCGATCTGGTTTATCTTTTTAACATATATATTTAGAATATATTAGGTACATGTCACAATTTTTAATGGATGGAAATGAGTCTATTCCAGACATCACCATCGTTCACATATCGATCCATTCTATAATAAATAGACATTTGACACTAAAACCCGCTTGACATGGCGCTTAAATTCGCAATCCGGCAAATTGGTGATATCCTTTGAATGACGGATCGAGATGAGTAGGAGAAAAGAATAGGTGAGTTAATGCAATAAAATTTCTTACAAAAACAGGATATTATATAATATATAAATAATATCTAAGACACGGTAAAGGAAAAACTGTTTTTGCATTAAATTCCACGCGGACAAATTCGCAGGCACAGATTGTAACGTCATAAGAAGGAGTTTTTGGGTGATTAAAATGAAACCACCAGCTAAACCTGATAATAATGTACTAAAGCATTATTATATTATACGTATATTTTTATACATTTTAGTGTTTCAACTACAACCTCATTTGATATTAACACACTCTTTTAAATGTTAATGTTTTTTTTTATAGTAGCACAGCAAAATGACTGCACTATGCCTGATGGTAAGCACAGTACAATTCAAAAACAATGGCGACCATCGAGTGACAAACAATCCATCGCCGGTCGCTGCTGCCATGCCGGCCAGCGAAAAACTGGATATGCACAGGCTGATCCCGAAACGCGATCTGCAGAAGCGAATCACTATGATGGGCTTTTTCGCCATATACGTGGTGGTTGCGACCCAGTTAGGCTATAAAATCCTACCACCCCGCTTTTGCCATTGCCTCGTTCGTTATTCAGCAGGGTGCACCACATGCAGGTGAGGTTGGCTTGGATGTCTCAAGTCTTAGATGTTATTTGACACCCCTTACACCCTATGTGGTCCTTAATGTGGTCAAAGTTAGGGCAACTGGTGCATGAACCTTCGATGTGTTCTAGACTAACTAGCTAGATAGCTTTAAAAATACCCTAAGATTATAATATTATTATATCAGTAAATTTTCATTCACCAAAGTACAGGTTAATTGAAGGAATCTAACTCATTTCGATGGAAGCTTTATCTGAAGACTCTGTAACAGAGATGTCATCGCTTAATAATGATATAAATCTATTGCTACTTAAGGTATGCCAGCATGAATATGTCTGTTTGCCCGGAGTAGTACAACCCTCTTACAGAAAACCGACGTGAAGTAATGTTGCATTGTTGCTTTTCGTTCAGTCAGTTAAATATTCTGTAATTGAGAATCTTGTAAAGAAATATTTTAACGCCTATACTAACAACCCAACCGACATACAGACAAACATTCTAAAAGCAATGGAATTGTGTTTAGGTATGAATTATTACAGACGCAAGATTATACAAATTTAACAAAAAGCTTTCCTTTAATAACCATAAGGAATATATTATAGCTGATATAATTAAGACAAAAATGATCGGAGTTCAAGAACTAAATGATTGAATTATACTTATTTCGTGACCTCCATTTAGTGCCACTTATGATTTTTACACACCATCAGGCAGTTCAAAGAAGCGTGTAACGTTATTCCTTGTTTCTTTGTAACGTCTAACAAAACTCACACCCGAAAAACGTTGTAAATTCGTCGTGTAACAGAACCTTTGACCGTTCGTAACCTTTCACATGGAGGATATACAATGCAATCGTAGTCGGACCTTCCGGTCGACAGTGATTTATTCCGGTAGGTATTCTGAATAAGATATTATTTGTAAGAATAGGTGGTAATTCTTATTTAATCTGTATCTATCGTTATAGGTTATGTAGTTGGAATTATTGTGATAGTCGATTAAGGTAATGACTTGGATCATTAAGTGGCCGAATATTATAGTCACACCGTTATTTTTAACCTGACGTTTGCAATTGCGGAAATAGATAATATCGTATTATGTCGATATAGATTATATAATAATTTAACTTGCACTTATTTCTTTGTTCGTTGTAGCAAATAAGTAACGTTATATTATAGATCTTTAAATTGTTATAATAATAAAGCTAATACAATTTGTGCAAAATAAATAGCAATACTTAATATATTAGTTTGCGTATAAGAATATTAAGAACCTAGCTTTTGCTCGCTTCTTCTCCCGCATTAATGTAGTTTGGACATATATAGCTTTATATTTAAGGCATTTAAAAATTGCAACAGTACCTACGATAGTATAGTGTCTGTAGGTCTGACTGATAGGTAGTCATTCATCTCTACATATATATAAAATCTATACATACAATGTACGAAAATAATAGATCAAGTACGTAAAACGTATAGTTTACAATTATAAACACTTAACCTAAATTATTCGTAAATACAAAGATAACAACAGGTTTGTAGTTTTCATACGTAACTTCAGTTTAATAGTTTTGACTACAAATTCTAGAGCAACAAAACGAATATCAAGTAATCTAAATAATTGGGTAATTTATTACTTACTTTAAGTGAACATTTACAATTACGTTCAATATACGTTTACGTTTATTTGTAACAATTTCAAACTCGTTTATTATTAAACCTTAAAAATGTATTGTTTTATATAAGACAGATATTAAACCTATTGCCAAAAATACCTTATGCTAATAATTGTAAAATCAACTATCAATTATGTTTACTCAATTGCCATTATCATTATACAGTAAAACAAAGTCTTCTGTCACGTCTCTCTGTCTATCTGTTTATTCGCAATAAACTCAAAAACTACTGAACGGATTTTCATACGGTTTTCACCAGTAGATACAATGATTAACGAGGAAGGTTTTGGTATATAATTTGTCAACATTTTTGTAAATTGTTTGGAATATAAAGATAATTGTTGGAAGTATCGAAAAAAGTCAATTGACATGGGAGTTTGCATCAAAACGCTGCCTAATCTCTATAAGATATAACAAAACAATTGAGATAATAAAGAACGCAGACGAAGTAGCGGGAATCAGCTAGTACCATATAAATAAATGGTAAACTAGATATAACCGGTTTGTATTGTACGAACGTCTTTTAAACACAACAGTATCCGATTTCAGACATCACAATAGCAATAGAACGCGTATAGTATAAATACGTTAAACACAATGTAATTGTATGCTAAAATTTATCATACGTAGAATGACAATTGCAGTATGTAAATGTATACCTAGATTTAGGTCTAGGAAGTGGTGCTACTTACTACTACAGTATAATCATTGATTATTTATAAAATATGCATAATATTATTTTATTATGACATAGTACGTAATATTAAAAATGTAATTATTGGTGCTATGCATTCCTTGTCAGGTAGTGAACGAGATCGATGGCGATTGGAGCCGAATAAACCCAATTCAAGGTTATTCAGACCTGAACGTGCCGGTACACTATACTCCAGCTATATAGTATAGCTCATACCATAGTGGGACACCTAGTGGTGTCGGGTTCCGGGATCGGGCAGTATATATCTAATTGTTGAGAGGCTTGGAGGCTTGTATGACAATGGCCTGACTATTTGTGGATTGGTATTGCTTTTGGATTGTACTATATGGTTACAACACATTATCGTAGCATAACAGAAATGAATACTGATTTTTTAAAATAATTATATTAATGAAACAGCTGCTACCCGCGACATCCCAAAATAGCAAAACAACATTTTATTCAGTGTAAAGATATTCACTCGGTTTTAAACAGGAACTTCGTTGCTTTATCACATTGTTGAAGAAAAGTAGTCAGGTTAAATATTGTGTTGGGTAGAGTGTTGAAAATACTGATAGTCGTGCAATCACCGAAGTTAAGCGACGTCGAGCGTAGTAGTACTTAGATAGGCGGCTGTCTGAGAATACCGCATGACGTTGAATTTTTTTTTTAATTTAAAATATTTCCCTGTGATACAAATGTTTCACGACAGAATCTGTTTTTTTAACACCTTGCGTTATTTCTTATCACATCAATTATCTGGCAGTGAAAATCCCGTAACAAATCGATACTTTCAGAACGAACGAACGAGGCAATGGCGAAAGCGGGGTGGTAGGGTTTTACAGCCTGACTGGGTCGCAACCCCCATGTATAAGGCGAAAAAGCCCGTCATAGTGATTCACTACTACGGGTCGCATTTCGGGATCCGTCTGTGTATATTCTTAGCTTTTTGCAGGCCGGTATGAGAGCGGCGACCGGCGATGGATAGTGTCTCATCGGCTGAGTGCCATAAGCGCTCGCCTTAGTAGTCCGGTGAAGCTGTTAAGACCTTGCTAGGTCAATAGCGTAGTCAGTTCGAGAAAAAAAAAATGGATAGTGTGTCACTCGATGGTCGCTATTGTTTTCGGATTGTACTGTGCTTACCATCAGACATAGTGTAGTCATTTTGCCGTGCTATTATAAAAAACAATGACAAAACAAATATTTAACAATTAGTATTTTCTTATTAATACCGTATCTACTTACATATCCATTTAGTCAAAAGCTGTTATTTAGAAAGGACATGCAAATATTTCAATTATATTTATTTGTATAGACAAGTTGTTCATTTTAGTATTTGTAAGCAAAAAAGTTATTTTTATTTCATCTCTTTCTTTTATGTAAATATTGTATGACCTAAGTCACTCTCAAAATTAAAACAAATGTAATCTAATAACTTACATTAAAGTCTATTAAAAAAACAGTTATGTCCAAGAGTTCACGCTAAAGATACAGACATACATATATGTAAATAAATACACTCGAAAAACAGAACCGCAGTAAAACGAAATCGATTTTTATTTATTTTGTAAAAATATATCTTTAATTAAAATAATCCATTAAATGGTATTGAGTACACCGTCGCTAAGCGAATAAGTTTTCTTTTGATGTCTTAACTTTATTACGTTAATTAAATACCTTTATGTTTAAATTTATATAACATAATTAATTATTTATTAACGGTGTATGCTCTGATAACATTTTTATTAATTATGAATGACTAATTACCGCAATAATCGTAAAACTAACCATTTTCAATGTTAAATGATAGGTGTTTGACTAATAGGCGTGGTTTAATATTTTAAATGATACACGCGACTTTATCATCATTGTTTTTTGTCTGGACATTACATTTTATGTAAACTGGAAAATAAATGAAACGAAAAATATATAAATGGTTACAAAATTTCTTTATAAACAATGTTATCCGTTTACCTTTACTCTCCTACGCATGCGCACTATACCTTTCGCCCCATTTTCTAGGGCAAGAAAACACATTTCTAAACACAGAGTGTTTATAACATCCTATCTTCTCTAAAACTCTTATAGATTTATATTAAACCTATAATAGTTTTTTTTATTATAACCAAGTATCTAAGAAGAAAAACTAAAAAAAGTAACTTCCCAGTAATTTTTAGGTGATGCGAGCACAATGTTAAACCTTTCTAAATAAGAAAATAATGGCTATACTGAAGTATTTTACTATGTGAAAAGTTGTAACCTATGCTTTGCTATACTTTCGAAAATTGTGGTCGCTTATATTGCGCTCCATTAGACAATAACCGAGTAGAGTCATAATAATTTGTCTCCAATTGGATTGCGACCATAGTAACTTTTTTTAAATTGTTCACTGTTCGGGAGCGATTTATATATTTTTATATATTGTTCGACGTAGGTTCTAATCTTTGTGAATAAGTCGGAGCTTCCGTTGAAGGAAAACATCGTTAGTACGGCGGTAGGGCTCTTTCTAAGCTCATCACCGAGCACCCATAAGTATGGTACGACAGCTGCATTTGAGGGTCAGTTTCCTCTGGGTCCATCGTGTTTACCATGTTAGACCACATCATTTAACATCAAGTAAGTTTGTGGTCAAACCCCAAGACCTATAAACCATTTGAAACAAATATTTATCATGAGATATTAAATGGTATAAAAGGTCTTAAAGAGTTTTTATAGTTCCATATATTTGTAGTCTCCCTGTTGACAGAATCATATTGAAACCCCAATTTTAATCTATTCTGTCTGTGCGTAATTTCTACAATTTAAATAAGCTAATTTTAGCTTAAAGTGACATCTTACAAACGATAATGAATTGATTTTATCTTTTTTACATTTAACAAGCTGTTATTATAATTCTATAGACGCGAACAGAACAAACATTCGTGAACAATCACAGCTACACGTAGTATCTGAAATTCACATAGGAAATCCAATGTTCTGAACAAATATGGGACTGTACAAACTGCATGAAATTGTCAATCTAGCAACGGCGGTTACTGTGACCTAAAATCGTGTGAAAATGTCGGCGAAAGGCCGCAGTGTGGTCGAAACAAAACACAAACGCTTTAGCGTGTAATTCGACAAGGCTCGCTTTCAAGTGTTTTAATCGTAAAATTCAAAGCAGGTTTAAAGTAACATTCACATTTATTGGCGATCATCATCACGCGTAAGCCGAGCAAGCGTAATACAGTCGGTCATGCTTACTAGCATGTCATGACGTGAAATTATGAATTTATCACCTGCCTAAATACCGCTAACCGCACCTTCACTTAACAACAACTACGACACCAATTTTTGTCGGCAGAGTATCAAAATTTAATCTCATTTACAATAATATACCCATTAAATAAATTATCATTATTATTTAGATATTTCACAGTTACTTGGAACCTGCGGATTACATGCAATACATTGCTAATCTTTCAGTACAAGGATAAGCATCGGTCATATTCCACTATTATACACGAATCCAATGCTTTTAAACACACTGTTTTTACCAATTTCACAGTACTAATGAATTATTCATAAAATGTGATGCATACAAAAACCTTGAAACTGGAACAAGATTGCTGTATCGCATTAAATTAGAAAATAAACTTAAATGTATAAAGTTATTTATTTCAACTGACAATTATTTGTGCTATTATAATATAACTACAGTACGTTTCATATATTTAATTTTGTTGATATTAATAAAAAAAACACGAGGAACTAGAATCAATTAACGTGTAGAAATGGTATTCTCTCTAAGCGTTCCTTCTATGAACAGAGGTCTCTTTTCCCATCAACCTACTTATAACCAGCTTTACCTCACGGCTTTGTAGATTTGACTTATCCCTCAGGAACACTACCTTTTTTCCTTTTCTATAGCCTTGAGAACATGTAAGCGAAATTTTATTATGATCGGTTGGGAAATTGAGGTTTGAAAGTGTAACAAATCAACAAACAAACTCACATTCATATCTTCTATACAAATAATGAGAATGTAAATCAAGTGTCTGTACTATTTAGATTTTTGTGAAAAAAATTGCTGCACGTATTGGTTGGCCCCTTATACATAAATTTAATAGCTGCGCTCCTGATAATGAGATGTGTTTATGGCCTGGATCTCATTGATCAAGTACGGAGCATGCAGACGCCTTAGTTACGAACTTTTTAGATGTCATTGTGACAAATATAAGGAAAATAATTAAAATAAAAGAAAAAAAGAACAAAATAAAATGTTGTCATTCTTCTTCCATATTTTACACCGCAACATATATTACTCCGCAATACTACGCATACACTCCGCAACGTTTTTACACCACGTTAAAAATATATATTGTAAACGCTGAGTTGAATCACCGTAACATTTATTGACGCCGCCCGCTTGAGGAGTTTGGAGAGCAACTCGCAGTTCGTATATTTCGCTTGGGACGCCGCTTCTCCGTACGAGGTGCTGAGTTGCAGGTCAGTCCACGCTGTTATTTGGGGTTCTTGCTATTTTATTTATTTATAGGCAAGGCCACTACCAACCGCTCCCACGCTTCTTATTTATTTTACCGCATATCCTGGTGGGGCCTATTTACACGGTCCCACCAGCCCCTTCATTGGTCCTTCGTAAGCCGGATAATTTCCACGCACCGCATTTTTTTCGTTCCACATTTATCCGCATTGGGCGTTCGTAAGTCGGATAATTTCCACGCATCGCATCACCGCATTTTTTGTTCCATATTTATCTGCATATATTCTTATTATTTAGTTATATAAGATTCACGTAATTCATATTGTGAATTCTTATATTTACGCTATTTTATTTGGTTATTGACAAGTCACGTTATATTTTAAAATGTCAACATCAAATGCGCAATTTTCTCTAGCGAAGTTAGAACAGAAAAAGGAATTGCTCTTTTCCCGAGTTAACCGTATATATAATTTATCGAAAAATATTACATCTTTCGATTCGCGTGCTAACGAAGATTTCTTGACCGAGTCAGAAACTATTGATGACTTGCAAAATAGATTCGAATCCATTATCGACCAAATTAATGACATAAAATTAAATTCAAAACCTGATTCTAGCGCTGACTATTCAAGTTTGGAGTCTTTTGAAGATTTATATATTCGTGTAAAACGCGTCCGCAATAAGATATTGAATAGTTGCTCTACAGTATTATCGTTGCGATCTGACTGTAACGAGTCCGCTAAATATTCAATAAAACTACCGCCTATTGAATTACCTACTTTCGATGGAAAGATGGAGAATTGGCCTGTTTTTTACGAGTCTTTTAAAGCCAACATACATTGCAATGAGCAATTGTCAGACTCACAGAGGGTACAATACCTCATTGGTAAGTTGACGCACGACGCTTTAAAAATAACTGCCGGAATATTGCCGAACGGTGATACATATAATATTATTTGGAACAACTTGGTAAAAAAATATCAGGACAAACGTGCATTAGGTATCCATTATTTAAATAATATTTTAGATATGAAGGATTGTTCTTCTACTTCGATAAGTTTAGATTTGTTCATAGAAAATTTTACGTCATCCGTATCTGCACTTAAATTACTAGACATTCCGGATTTGACAGATTTTATTTTAATTCATTTTGCATTAAGAAAAATTGATTTTCAAACCGCTCAGTCGTTCGAAATGTCAGTACGTGATATTGAAATACCGACTACTGAACAACTAATTAATTTCGTTCGAGATCAAGTTAAGATCTTGGAACGATCAAGTACGGTTCACTCGCACTTTAGCAAGAAGAGTGCAGATAATGAAGTACCCGCTAAATTACGTGAACCGCGCCCACATAATAATTATACAAACTTCCTCGCGAGTGACAATGCGCTAATCTCGGGTACCGCTGCATCTACTTTAGCTCCCTCTTCCGGTTCTGCACCCGCTCCCGTTCCAGTTACCGCTCCCGTTCACACTTCAACTTTCGTTCTTGCTCGAGCTTCGGCTCCAGCTCCCGCTCCCCCTGTGGCTGCCACGCGTTTTCTTCAGTCGTACTGTACTTTTTGCAACAATAGCAACCACGTTCATCTTTACCGCTGCATGAAGTTTAAGAATTTGCCATCGTCTAAAGAGCGATTTGATTTTATTAAATGTAAACGCGCATGTGTAAATTGTTTAAGTACATTACACACCTTCTCAAAATGTAAATCGTCGTCTGTTTGCGAGATATGCAACAAACGACATCACACCCTTTTACATTTTGATAAAGACTTTTCTAGAAATATGCATTTATTATCATGTAAAAAACATAATCGCAATATATCTTCTGTACACTGCACTCCTTTACCGCCATCCGTTGTTCCGTCAACGCACCTTGCGTCTTCTTTTACCGCATTAGCCTTAAAAGGCTTAGTTCATAAATTTTTTGAACCAGAGAAGTTACCGCACACGCACCCGCAATTTTATAAATACGCGACCGCATTTTGCAACACGCCAATCTTACCTAATAGCGTTCCATGCTCGCATCGTAAGATTATTAAACTTAACACTAAAGGGAATTCGTCAAAACTTATCATGGGAAACCTCCAGTGAGTTTTCTATATTCAAAACCGCTTCAAGAAACCTAATACATAACAACACGTTTCTTTAATTTAGTCTTTTTCGATTGCTCTTATTATTTTGTCCACTAAACGATTATTTTTGAAACATTAAATATGTTTTGGGTAAATTTCTCCCGACTATATAATATTTTTCCGCTAGAGCAAGAGTTTCTTTGCTCGTCGTTTTATAATATTTTTATGTTTATATATTTTTAATCTTTTGAATCGCCGCTTATTAATTCTAGCCCCTTTAACGTGGTATCATAATATGAACCACACTTAAAGTCAACACACACGCACACTTTTTAATGTTACCGCCATCATAATTTTTACTTGCTGCTAATTTATTAGATATGCACATCAATTTTATACAACGCAAAAAAATGATACCTTTTAGATTTTCTGCAAAAGGTAACGCTTTAATTATTTGCATACACTAAAAATATATACAAATGGGCGAATCTAGATAAACCCATAGGAGTTTAAACTGTCGTAATCTTTGGACAGAAAAATTCTCCACCTTTAAGTTGACTGATTAGTATAATTATCGCTGTTTATACCGTTGCGGATCATACAGTTAGATTAGCGACGGTAAAAACGAAATTCGGTAGCTTTGAACGCCTTATCGTCAGAATATCTCCACTCCGCAATCGCTTATCATGTAACTTGGTTTTCATGTATATTTTCTTTTCCTTTTTCTCTTTTATTAATTTTCATCTCTTACCTTTATTATTCTTTTAAAAGTTCTTCGAACTTTTAACGCGGGGAGTATGGTTGGCCCCTTATACATAAATTTAATAGCTGCGCTCCTGATAATGAGATGTGTTTATGGCCTGGATCTCATTGATCAAGTACGGAGCATGCAGACGCCTTAGTTACGAACTTTTTAGATGTCATTGTGACAAATATAAGGAAAATAATTAAAATAAAAGAAAAAAAGAACAAAATAAAATGTTGTCATTCTTCTTCCATATTTTACACCGCAACATATATTACTCCGCAATACTACGCATACACTCCGCAACGATTTTACACCACGTTAAAAATATATATTGTAAACGCTGAGTTGAATCACCGTAACATTTATTGACGCCGCCCGCTTGAGGAGTTTGGAGAGCAACTCGCAGTTCGTATATTTCGCTTGGGACGCCGCTTCTCCGTACGAGGTGCTGAGTTGCAGGTCAGTCCACGCTGTTATTTGGGGTTCTTGCTATTTTATTTATTTATAGGCAAGGCCACTACCAACCGCTCCCACGCTTCTTATTTATTTTACCGCATATCCTGGTGGGCCTATTTACACGGTCCCACCAGCCCCTTCACGTATCTTGGAATAAGTAATAAAATACATTTCATTCATTTTTAGAAATGTCTGACTGTCTGTCTGTTTGTACACAAAATTATTAAGCATGTCCTCGAGTAACATTCAGTCTGGGTTTCATCAAAATCGGTTCACTCTATCAAAAGTTATTGTAATATTAATGAGGACGCGACTTAAGTACGAAGAAATGTAGATAAGTAAATGGACTTAATACATTCAGAGGATTTTATTAGTCACTGTTTATTTATATTAGCTTACACGCGGACGGAGTCGCAGGCTCAGCTAGTTTATTAAAATTATTAAGGATTATACAATCTAATTATTTTGTCGATAACATTTCTCAAGTGTTCAGAATCCCTCAGAAAGTGTATGTGCAATGTCTTTGTAATTATATTATTGGTTTGTTAACACGAATTCTAGAATAATCCGTAGTCGTCCCAACGCGATGCTTAGACTGGGGTGTAAGGGGTGTCGAATAACATCTAAGACTTGAGACATCCAAGCCAACCTCACCTGCACGTGGTGTATCCTGCTGAATAACGAACGAGGCAATGGCGAAAGCGGGGTGGTAGGGTTCTACAGCCTGACTGGGTCGCAACCACCATGTATATGGCGGAAAAGCCCGTCATAGTGATTCTCTTCTGCGGGTCACGTTTCGGGATCAGCCTGTGGGAGTTCCGATCGAACCGTCGACTTGAGCGGTTGTCCGTTTTGCTGCGCGCGCTAAGTTCGATTTTAATACTCGTGATTTAGTGACGTCAGTTATTGTTTGTTTCGATCCGGCACACCTGCGCTTCACAGGTGCGCTGCACCTGCGTTCTTTTTCTTGGAACTGAGTGAGACCTTTCCTTGTATTTATTTATTGCTTTATCTATTTCTTGGTATATTTATTTATTTACTCTTTTGTTTATCTATTTATTTACGTATTTCTTTAATTCTTCAGTGATTTATTTTTAAATTTATTTTCTTTTTATTGTTTGTTTATTTAAGTAGTCTTATGTTATTTTTCCCCTGTCTCGCTCAGGTACTTATTTGCGTTGTTTTCCTATTTTGTTTAGTTTTAAACAGCTCCCTTTGATCCGGACTCGGGATAGTCCGTTAAATTCATTAAGGCGCGCCCCCCTGCCCCTCTGGCAGGGAGGTTTCACATGTCTTCCCCCGCCCCACTCCCCTCCTCAGGCCCCGGTATGGCCGCTGAACAAGAGATCAGTCTCTTAGAGACTGAGCTCATTAGCCTCCGCGGCTTCATAGCCGCTATCTGTCCTCGTCTCGTAGACGATTACGATGCGTACGCTGCAAAGCATCGCACCGAGCTCCCTTACTCCTCGAAGCCCACTCCCTCGATCTATGCCAAGATCGAGGCTTCCAACAACTCCCCAACCCCAGCCGATCGCGATAGCGATGACTCCGACTCCGACTCCGGCTCCGACATGGAGCAAGACCCTCCTGCTCAGCAGGATCCCCCTGCCGAGCAAGCCCCTCAGGCTGAGCAAGCCCCTGCTGCGGACGATGGCTTCACCACCGTCACGCACCGCAAACCGCGCAAGAACAAGAAGCGCCCGAACTCACCTTCCGATCCGGAGGACAAATTGCCCTCTAAAAAGATCGCAAACGTCGATGGCGCGAAAGTGCCAAAGGCGACACCAGCGCCCTCTAGACCCGACTCGCCCGTGGCCGCGGGTTCCGCAGTCTCGGGCAAGAAGCCCCGCCCACCGCCCCCCGTTACGATCCAAGACAAAGCGTCTTGGGTTGAGATTTCTAGCCTGCTGGAAACGGCAGGTATCCCTTACACCTCCGCCGTGAATACCGCTGTAGGTATTCAGGTGAAGGTAGCCACGTCCACCGCCCATCGCAACCTCACTCGTTTCCTTCGGGACAACCAGTGGGGCTATTTCACGCACTCTCTCGAAGAGGAGCGTAAACTACGGGTTGTGATCCGTAGAGTCCCCTCAGAACTCCCGACTGACGACATTTCAGACGACCTCAAGGAACAGAAGATTCCTGTTCGCGAGGTTCATCGTATGCGCTCTCCGCGCACCAGGGCTCCATATGATATGGTTCTCGTTGTCCTCGATCGCACCCCTCAGGGGAAAGCGATTTTTAATCTTACATCCCTTTGCGGCCTCTCCGGCGTCATAGTCGAGCCGCCGCGCAAAACGTCTGTGCCCTCGCAGTGTCACAACTGCCAGGTGTACGGACACTCCGCACGAAACTGTCGCCTGAAACCCAGGTGCGTTAAGTGCCTCGGCGACCACTCCACTAGGGAGTGTTCTCGCACGAAAGACGCCTCCGACCCTCCGAGCTGTGTTCTGTGCCGCGGCGTGGGCCATACCGCGAATTATCGCGGATGTCCCCGCGCCCCGCGCACAAAGCGCCCTCGATACCCCAGGCAGGCGTCGCCGTCTAAGACGGCCGCTGCCCCCGCCCGTCCTCGACCTCCGCCTCTCATGTCTCGAGAGGCCTTCCCGAACCTGCCGGGCACGTCTCGTGCACCGGCAGCGTCCGTACCCACGACTAGTGCGCCCCCCCGCCCCTACCGGGCCCCTCAGGCCCCGTGGGCTCCTAAACCCGCGTCCCAGCACACTCCCAAACCTCCGGCGGCTAATCCTTCACAGGATGACCCCGCATACTCCTTTTCCCTATCGAGTATTGACTACGCAGGTCAACTACTCATTTTCCACGAGATCTCGGAGATCTCGGCGTACGAAGAGTGCTCTCGTAATCCGCTACTAGGTGCCGTCACGGCAATCCATAGATTTCCAGCCATCGCGGCTACACTACAAAGGCTCGCGCGCGCAGCTGTTAAAAAAATAAATAACTCAAATAAGATAGAGTAAATCGCGTATTTACGTCTATCTTCCCCTAAAAATAACCGTCAAACAATAATAATAATTTTTGTTATGTCTATTTTTAGACTTCGGTGCCGTCACCGTTAGTAAATTTAAATTCAATCTTATAAAATGCGTGTTGCGCCCACGCTTTTGTAATCGATCCCTATTAGCTCCCGCACACTTCGCGGTTCTCAATAATATCTCGAGCCTAGGTCGTCCCCGCGCGGAGCCCTCTTGATATTATTTACGCGATACAGTGACTCACCTACATCACTTGAACAGACATATGAGATCATCTCTCTCACACACGTGCACATATATACACATGGTGGGAGGGTTTTGTTTTTTTTTCCCTCATCGAACTGAATCGAATAGTTTAAGTTCGTTTCAATCCGATATACACGTATTCATTTGTGAATCATGCAATTTCGATTGTATGGTTCACAAATGTATATATGTATGAATAGCTTAGAATAGTTAGCTAGGACAGACGTGTCTTTTTCCAGGAAACAGCCCAAGCCGAGGTGTGCGTGCACCCTTGTGTATGTTACCCAAAACCAAAATCGGCTGAGTGCCCTAAGCGCTCGGCCTTAGTAGTCCGGTGAAGCTGTAAAAACC
>MU159066.1:138705-165739 GCA_015888305.1 Antheraea pernyi | reverse complement strand
GTGCTCCGCTCCTATTGGTCTTAGCGTGTTGATATATACCTTTCTCGATAAATAATACTGAAAGTATTTGTCAAATCGAATCAGTAGTTCCTAAGATTAACGCGTTCAAGCAAACAAACTCTTCAGCTTTATAGATTAACCTTTGACCACGCTCTCATATGGAAGAAAAAGCACTCCTTGGTGTATCTTCATCACGTTTTCGTTCATTAAAAGTTCCGGCTCATTCCAAGATTTGTACCTATGTCGATCGCCGCGGTAATCGAACATATCGTCACTTTTATTAACAATACTTTGTTAAAGCTTCCGATATACACGTATTCATTTGTGAATCATGCAATTTCGATTGTATGGTTCACAAATGTATATATGTATGAATAGCTTAGAATAGTTAGCTAGGACAGACGTGTCTTTTTCCAGGAAACAGCCCAAGCCGAGGTGTGCGTGCACCCTTGTGTATGTTACCCAAAACCAAAATCGGTTGAGTGCCCTAAGCGCTCGGCCTTAGTAGTCCGGTGAAGCTGTAAAGACCTTGCCAGGTCAATAGCATAGTCAGTTCGAAAAAAAAAAAAAAAAAGGGATCAGCCTGTGCATATTCAGCTGTTCGCAGGCCGGCATGACAGCGGCGACCGGCGATGGATAGTGTGTCACTCTGAGGTGGCCATTGTTTTTGGATTGTACTGTGATTAACATCAGGAACAGTGCAGTCATTTTGCCATGCTACAATAAAAAAAAGACTATAAAATATTGAATCAAAATTCACGAAACATTTCACTATTTCTAATACCATTTCACCACAATAATGTGTGCATTAATTAAATTACCAAATGAAACGTTTTATACATTCTAATTACTGGAATCGATTTAGATTTTTTTTTTTATTTCATTCGATATTTTGTATGCAGTTTTAATGTACATGTTTGTCTTATTTGTTTACCTTTTCTTATAATGTCCATTGACCTCAAATTACATATGCAACCTTCCTTTTATGTAAATCTCATAGTTTCACAATACAGTCGAACCCGGAAAATATTTTCCATGCAAAATTATGCAATTCACTTGAATAACTCAAGCAAAACTTATCATAGTGTACTTGAAAATCGAAAGAATTCTCGAATCATTTCGTTTCTCTAAAAAGTATGAAGAAACGATTTGAAATAACGATTTTAACGAATCGTATCGTCTATATATCATCCACTATTTGAATTACTCTGTTAGTTCAACGTCCGAAGAGAATAATGAATATGACGTCTCGTCGAACAGCTGGGTGAACTAAGTAGTTCTAGTAAAAACTTAGTAGAATCAAAATTGTTGGTATACTTGAAACGTCTTTAGTGGTCCCAAAATTACGACTCATTAAAATAACATCTAGTCTATATATCAGCGTTTCTCAAACTTGCAAAAGTACAGTAACCCCACTATAACACGGTAGATTGGTTGCCGTTATGGGAAAACGCGTTTTAGGAGTATTCCCGTATAACGCATTACGTATGAATTATTCACGTTTAACTTTTCTCACTAAAGAGGATTTAAATTGAATATTTTAAAAAACTATGTATATTATGAACGAAATATGTACGTTTTGAAGTGAAACGTCTTTAGGCGCATGAGGGTAAAATTTTTACAGATGTAATGTCACGCAGGTATGCAACGTAAGTGACGTCATTTGTAGTAAACGCAGATTAAATAAATAAAAAAACTTTTTATTCTTTTTTCTTGGTTTTATAAATATAAACAAGACTTATAAATTAGTTCGCCAAAGAAGTTTCACTTCTGACATGTGTACTTTGTACGCACGCACTTTTTATTAAAATCAAACTAAACAAAGAATGTTTTAAATAAAAAAAAAACTTATACATATGAACTGAGAAAAACATTTGAAACACGTGCACGCACATGCGAAACTAATTATGAACTGTACAAATCACTATACATTTCGGAGTACAGAAATATAATGTGGGAAATCCCCGCGTTATATGGGGAAACGCCCGTGTTATAGGGAGGATTACTGTATATAATATTAAAGAAATGGAATTATATTTTATACGACCGGTTTATCAAGTCCTAACTAATGTTATAAATTCGAATGTTACGTTGTTTGTTCCGCTTTCACGTCTTAACTTCTCAATCGATCATCATGAGATGTTGCATACATGTTTAGAGGGGTACAAAAAGGACATAGGGTACGTTTTACCCACAGAAGATGTACCGTTCACGAGAGACAAATAAAATCTACAATAACATCGCGAGAAAAATCTAGTCGCATATAAAAAGATAGTACAATTTTAAATGAGATTTGAAATGTCAATAATATTATAAATTAGAAAACAACTCTTGTCTGTCAATCTGTTAGTTACATTACAGAAAAACATTTGAACGAATTGTCATAGAATTAGGAAAGAAAGTAAAATACATAGGATACTTTTTATGGTGACGTATATGGGAAAAAAGCGCGTAACAAACCGACCGCCACCAGCTAGCTATATACTGGTAAAGATAAACAAGAACCAGACTAGAAAACAACTCTGAAACTCTTTTCAGTTATGGTAATGAACGAGTTGTTCATTCGGTGAGTATTGTATGCAAAGTACCGACTGTTTTTTGTGTTATTTTTAATTCACATACCTCATATTTACATATAATATAGTCTGTCTCATGATTATGACGAATCTAAAGACACTTCAAACGTTAAAAAACATTCAATTTAGGCTACATAATGCGTCGAAGAAGTTGACATTATATAGTTGAAAAAAAAACATAAACCTATTTATAATTTAACTATACCAAAATAATTCACGGAATCCTTTATGAGTACAACATAATGCTACAACAGCTCCAAAGAGCATGGATGCTGACTTGCCACAAAAACTCCCCGAAAAGTTCTAACAAGAGGGCCGCCATTTTGTTAGAACATTGACATAATCGCAAGGAACTGGTAATATCATTACCTATTCGACAATGGTAGTAATAATTTACTAAAAGATTGAGTGCCAAAAATAAAAAAGTCGAGGAAGTCACAAGGACTGCCGACAGTAATGAAAACTCAAAACGATGTGTAAATGTGTTCTCTTTGGAATATTCATGTTAATTATAGTATGAATGACAATAAATCTTTAAAAATAATATGTTTTTCATATCTATTGGCACTCGGAGCCATAATTATATACATTTTTATAAAATTTAGTAATCAATAAAACGTACAATGAGCTGAAAACATATACATGTACATATACATGTACATGCCCTTATACTACACGTTGCTAGCCTGACCCAAGCCACGCAAACACAATACGGCCGGCCATGCTTACGCTACGTCAAATTATAAATCTATCTGTAGCCACATATACCGCTCACTATGTTCACTTCAATAACAGCTCCAAAGCAACAGTAAATAGCATATACTAAAGACAAACACAGGCTTTAATAGCTTTAGAAAACGTAACAACTTAATTATCGGACCGAGTCGCAGCTCAACTATGGCAGAACGCGTCAAACATGCGACCGTTCACATAAATAAAACATGTTCGTACCTTATCAAACTCTTATTCCTTATTAGTTATCTGGTCCTTATTAGACGACATTTGTCGCGTAACTTACGTCAATCACGATAGTCATTTCCGGGCTATGTCGCTTTGTAATCAATTATTTCAATTCAAAATTTTGCTTTGACTTACAATTCTAATTAATTTAAAAAAAAATTACCATAACATTTGCGATGTTTTATGTTAAAAATACACGAGGTGACCAGTCAATCAAAGAAATATAAAAACTAGTATTTATTGAAGTGAAGACTTTTTTAGACATATTGAGCCGTATTTTGACGTGAATACGTTTTTAAATTTGCTACCATAAAGGGGTAATCCAAAAAACCAAATGTTAACAAAATCGGGGGATACAGTTTGGCAATGTACTTTTGAATCTACTCTCTGCATCTAAAATAATATTAATTATACCATTGAATAGCTAAAGGATCAAAGAATTCACTATGCTAAGTCAGGACTGTAACACATCGCACGCGGTGTTGTGGGAAGCGCCGCCATTTTGGGATAATTCTGCTGCATTTTCAAATTTCCATTTAGTATAACTTTCGACTCGATGAAGCTACCACGTTTTTTCAGTCGACAGCTCTTGTCAAAGTCTATCGATTATATGTAAAATATTAGTGTAAAATTGTAACTGTGTATATAATAAATGTTAAAACGAATAAAAATATATCAAGAAATATGACAGTCTATACGCGTCGAAAAGCCAAATTCAAATACAAAATTCGTACAGGATTGGAGAGAGCATCTCAAAACCAATCGAATGGTACCAATAAAATACCATAGCAGTGGAGGCAACGTAAATGCGGCCGAACGGATCACACAGACCTGTAATTAATAAAGTTATAACATAGTAATTATTTGTTAGGTTGCTTTATTTTCTAAACCCGTTAAATGGAACAGTTGCCATCATAAACAAAACATGGAAACCCGGAGGACTTCATATGATTAGGACATACATAAATAATAATTTTGTAGGTGGTAGAGCCACGCTGAAGCTACTGGTTTCAGCATGAATGGATCGGCTTGCCCGGAGTGGTACCACCTTTTTTTTTTTTTTATAATTAACTGTGCGACGCTTGACCTCTGTCACACCTGATGTAAAGTGAAGACGAGGCCTAGGATATAACGCGTTCACGCAGTAAATGCACATTCACTCTTCTTTTGAAGATTGCTACATCATATGCTTCAGGAAAAACAGACGCAGGCAGCGCATTCCACTCCCTCGCGGTTCGCATAATAAATGATGAAGCGAAGCACTTCGTCCGGATGAAGGGTATGTCAACCGCGAATGAATGGAGGTCTGTACGGCGTCTGGTAGTCCTGAGATGAAATGGAGACGGTGGTATTAGTTGGTGCAGATCTTGTGCACATTCCCCAAAGTGTAGCCGATAAAATACCACAAGACAGGCGACTCTACGTCGATGTTCAAGTGGTTGCAGTTTGGCTGTTATCAGTGGGTCGTTACCGATAAGTCTTCGAGCTCTGTGATCAACGGAGTCTAGCAAGGCCAACTGGTATTTGGCAGACCCGTCCCAAAGGTGACGTGAAGTAACAGTTCTTGCATTTTTGCGTTTTGTTCGGTCAGTGATCGCGCCGGAGACCCATCTCCTCTTCCCCCCCTCCCCCTTTTCCCCCACTCCTACCTCTCCCCAAACACTGACTGACAACGCACTTGCGCACTACATTGATCACTTACCATCAGGTGACCTGTCTGTTCGTTAGCCTCCTATAATATAAAAAAAAATTAGATAGAAAATATCGCCCGTTACGAGACGTATTCACGTACAACAACCGGCCGTGTCATGACACAGCTACACCACATTTTTTGGTAGGAGACATACTTATGTTATCGCGTCAGCGACAGGCTAGTAAGCGTGACAGACAGAATTGCTTGCATCAAACTAGCGACGCATAGTACAGCGGCCTGTGTACATGTAATATAGGTTTTTCGTATTGAGACTGTTCATCTCAGAATATCTTTGATTGCTTAATAAGCTCTATAATTATTGCTCCGAGTGCCAATACATGTGAAAACCAGAGGTATTGGTAATAGGCATAATTTAAGAATTCAAAACAGAACACAGTTATTCCATTGTTTCGGTTTTGAGTTTTCACTTCAAGTCGTTATAAACTCAATGGCATGGTGGTAAGGCATTTTATGATGTTTATTTGGTACTTTACTAAGACCACCTTGAACCTTTCTCACTAATCATGTATAGGTATGCTCCGATACATTTAAGAACCAGTGTCCTAGAACCGGCGTAGACTGTATTCAAAATACAGTATTTTATGACTGTGCAGGCTCACGCCAATAGTAATCAAATACCGCCAGAGAAAGAATAATATTACATTTAACTGCACACTCAAAATCTATACTATTTTTGCAAAGACAGTGAAGGTGATTCATAAAAAGTTTTATAATAATACTAGCGGGACCGAAGGACGCTGTCTCGACCTGATAATAAAAAACCTTGACAAATTATATACCAAAACCTTCCTCGTGAATCACTTTATCTACTGGTGAACCGCATGAATATCCGTTCAGTAGCTTTTGAGTTTATTGCGAACAGACAGGCAGACAGACGTGGCAAACGATTTTGTTTTATAATATGTGATTAACGCCTTCAAAGACGCAACCGGTTATGAGTCTATACTATAATATTATAAACAGGTAAAGTTTGTGATTTTGTAACGTTGTAGGGGGGTAATCTCAGGAACTATTGGTCCGATTTGAATAATTATTTCAGTGTTATATAGCTCATTTATTAGGAAGGTTATATCATCACGCTAAGACCAATAGGAGTGGAGCACTAATGAAGAACGTTTCAAAGTCGTTTTTTTTCCTCTTCAGAGCTTCCGCTGCGTGTTAGCGGTAGCTCAAAGTATCTACTCTACGCAGACAAAGTCGCGGGCAGAGGCTAGTATTATATAATTAAGAATACTATGAACAATACATACCGAATTGGAGAGGCAAAACGAATACTATTATAGGTATATCTGCAAGCAAAATCCCCCTTTCAAAGTTCAAAACAATAGCCATGATTAATAACAGATCTGACGAAATATTGTACATACGGGCATCAATAACTTTATCGCATAATACCTTTGATTAAAGTGCCTCCGGTCGAAAAGGTTTTGTAACTCGGTAGAGGCGCGGCCGTGGCTCGAGCGGTCTATTACCCTGTGAAATTACACGCCTTATTACAGCCGACGTCAGCGGGGGGTAATACGGACCACTCTAAATAGTTGGTTAGTATTGCGTCAAAGATTAACGTTGTACCACACGTGTTAGAGGTAAACACTGTTTTGCAACGATGAAATGTTACCAATTACTTTATGAATGTTATAGACAGCCCATTAAATTGATATCGAACGTCTCACAAGGCTGTCACGAGGGCGGGTGCCGAAACTAATGTCGTCAAAGTTTGCTTTAATCTCGAACGGTTGTTCGGATTAGCTCTTTTTACTAGTTATCTTTTGTAAAACACGCTAAAGAGAACTTATAAAATCGATTCTATCTTCTCTACATTTTAATTTATACTGTTATTATGCTGTATTACGTAGTCTATTTATTCAGGAAGGTAACAGGCTATTTAACATCGTGCTATAACCCTCAGGAGCCGGATAATCACCATAAAAAGTTGTAGGTCAGAAAGTACGCTAAGCGAGTATGCATTTAGTGTGGCATTGCGTGAGGTAGCAACGTTGGAGTGAGGAACAAATTAAATTAGAATAAAATCTTGGGATTTAGCTCTTAATAATGTATATATAATCGAGTTTGTATAGACTTTTAACTTTAGAGCAATAACGATAACACAAACTTTAACATTATATAATTACTTACTGCTCTTCCATATTGATTTCTAACGATGAAAAAAAATGACATCGATAACATTACGGAGTAGAGTCTAACCTATTTAGAATATTACATAATTATTTTTCCTTTGTAAGAAATACAACATCTAATAGAAGAAAATTTTGTCAGTACTGTGTCCGTAATTTGAACATGAAAAAACCGAATCAGTGGTAAATGTAGATAACTTTATTTTTACTTTTATATGCGAGTTAAAAAATAGTAAGTTTTATGTTAAAAATCTGTCAACCCTTGGTTTATTCCAGTACATCTTAATTTCTAATTGGTGCGTGATTAATCAAACAACAGAATGGTATGTACGTAGCGCTGCACGCTTCTATAATTCGTAGCGTGTAACTTAATTACCTCGCGTTTGTTTTAATTGTTCGTTCAGTACCATTGAGGTTCAAGCTAGTTAGGAGTTGCTCAACTTTTAACCGAGCATCCCTATAAGTGTCTACAAAAGATATAGCTATAAAAATACACACATTTTATTGTGTATTTAAATTCTAGTCTAGTTTTTGCCAGGTTTAACTGTGGTTTACTTACTTTTTATTGTTAAGGCTGAGCTATGTGTAAAAACATTAGTGGCTTTAATAAACCCTAGCTAAACAACGTTTTACTACTAGTAATATAAGTAAACTCAAGCAAATAACAAATTCATTGATTTTATATAGATTTTTTGTTTATGTCATAGGTGGTAAACGAACAGGTGCGTCACCTGATGTTATGTGATCACCACCGTCAATGGACACTAACAACGCCAGAGAAGTCGCAAGTGCGTTGTCACCCTTTGGGAAGAAGGGTTAGGGAAGGGAGAGGAGAGTGGAGGGGAGGTGAGCCTCCGGCGCTCTCACTGACCGAACGAAACGCAACAACGCAAGCATTGTTACTTCACGTTGGTTTTCTATGAGAGGGTGGTACTACCCCGGTCGAACCGACCCATTCATGCCGAAACCAGTAATAGTTTCAGCGTGGCTCTACCACCATTAAGAATATAGATAATATAATAGAATAATTTGCTTCTATATATTATACTAGTATCTGACCGTGACTTCGTCCGCGTGGAATAGTTACTTTGGACTACCGCTAACACGCAGCGGAAGCTCTTAAAATATAAAAAAAAACCCTGATTTAGAAAATTCTTTATTGGTGTACTTCCTCGATAAATGAGCTATCTAACACTGAATTTTTCAAATCGGACCAGTAGTTCCTGAGATTAGCGCGTTCAACCAAACAAACAAACCTTCCAGCTTTATAATATTAGTATAAATTATAATTTTACTTGATAAGGTTTTGTTTAAGCTTACTTTTATATTTTCTGATCTTTAAAAGTTTTAAGTATTATTGAAAATAGAATTTAAATATCGTTAATAGCTTTTCAGAGACACTATCGATGAAGGCATGTAAGTAATATCAAAATGTTATTATTCGCTGTAATTTTATAATCTTTGAACATTTATGACATATGTCTTCGGCACTGGCTACCTTTTACATTGCACATTCACAAACATGAGGTGTCACGTTTAATTTGAGTTAAAATATTTGTTAGACTGTGTCAACGTCCTCGAACGAATTGCGGCGAATATCAAGTTTCAATTCAAATTAACTGTATATAGATATCAGTTAGAATTGAAAAACTAGAACACGGTTAATTTATGTACGTTGTATCGGTGTGAACTTGCTTATGTTGGATAATTGAGTTGTTAAATGGCAACAAAATCGTTGATAAAATATATTCATATTAGCTGATACATGCTTGCTTCGCAGTGTATTAAATAAACTTTTAATTTAAAGTAATAGCAAAGGGTTAATGGAATAATTTACAAAAAAAATGCATCAAAAGGGTCATAATCTTATGCCGATACTTTGAGTAATTTGGAAGAGATTGAAATTTTATTGAGAGGTTATCTGTAATAATTGAATAGTAAACATTTATGTACTCATTAGCTTTGGTACACGACTTTATTTCCATAGTTTTCAAAACGAAAGGCCTCGGAAGCCATCTATGGTAAAATAGTTGTATTTATACAGAAACTTTGACAAACATGTTTATAGTAACTCACCATAGTTACTTAGTAAACGAAGGATTGCTACTTTTTTTTGAGCAATAATATAACAACCAATAATTTCTTAGGTCACGTTATAAAATAATATAAAAATTAACATAAATGCAATATACCATGGCTCTAATTAGTCGCTATTTATGAAACGGAGATAAAAATCTTCTCCACGACATAACACTTAGATGTCCCAACTTCAATGGTGCTCGCTGAAATGTTATCGAAATGAATAAATCTCTCATAGATTTATCTACAAATATAATGAAAATATAGTTCTCAGAGTATTGTCATTCGATGCGGTCACTTATTATTGGATTTGAATAACCCTATGACAATTTTAATGCTCTTCAAAACTGGCGGAAATCATCTAGAACTCATATAAAACGTAATAAAATTGAATAGACAAAAAAATCCACAATTATCTATACTAATATTATAAAGAGGTAAAGTTTGCGAGTTTGTGACGTTGTAGGGGGTAATCTCAGGAACTACTTGTCTGATTTGGAAAATTCTTTCAGTGTTATATAGCTCATTTATCAGGGAAGGTTATAGGCTATATATCATCACGCTAATACCCATAAGAACGGAGCAGCAATCAAGAATGTTGCATAATCGGGGTATTTTTTCCTCTTCACAGCTTCCGCTGTGTGTTAGTGTAAAGTAACTTTAGTAGCTAGTATATAATAACTAGCTGTGCTCTCGACTCCGTTCGTTTGACACCTAATGTAAAAAAACAGTGACTAATAAAGACATCTGAATATATTAAGTTCATTTACTTATCTATTTTTATTAAAATTACAATAACTTTTGATACAGTGAACCGATTTTAATGAAGTTTTGCCGTGAACTTAGTAGTTTAGCAGTGATGAGTGTTTAAACAAACAAATATACAGACATTTCTAAAGATGATTGAAATGTATTTTATTGCTTATTCCAAGACACATGCAATATTTTTTTAACAGACTTCGAAAAAGGAAGAGGTTACTACGTTGGGTTGTATGTATTTTTTTCGTAAACATTTTAAAAGTACAGACCCGGTTTACGTTCTTATTATTTGTATAGATATAGATTTCAAGATTTAACAATTAATAAAGAAAATAAATTAGTCTAAGATGTTTTAAAGATATGTCTAAGTTCTTTTGCTATTTTCAAATATAATTGTTACTTTAGATAAAGGATAAAAATAATGTCTATTTCATCTTTGTAGGTACTCGGGAAACCCATTCAGGATTACATTCAATCTTCTATGACATTAAAATAGCAATTTTCATTTTCAAACTAAAAGAAACGTTCACAGAAAAGTTATTTTTCTAAACCGTTCTTTGATCTCGTATAAACGAGATCATCTGCGCTTGTTTTTGGAAATAAAAAATATGGTACGATAGAATCGTATCTAATCTTTTTAGTTTGTCTATTTTTAAAATATAAAAAGGAAATGATTTACACGTCAGTTCTATGTGAAGCTAATAGATTAAACGTTGCATGTGGTCTATAACTATCGCCTTGTATAGTACGGTTTATTGTTGTAGTAATTCATTTCAAAGCACTATTTTTATGTCATAGGAGGCAAACGAAAAGGTCGGTCACCTGATGAGAAGTGATCATCGCCGTCCATAGACACTTTTTTTTTATTAACGTTGGGAAATCCATTATAGATACGCCACCATCCCGGGGGAGAAAGTGGGTTATGTCCGACTCGCATGGAATAAAACCCCACGATGTACCGACAGACCGTATTGTTGGGGTGGCAAGGGGTCGTCCTACGCTAATCACCTTGGATAGCCGCCCCATACATAATACCCCCTACATAATAGGGAGACAGGCTAGGGTCCATAGACATTAACAACACCAAGGGAGTTGCAAGTGCGTTGCCAACCTGTGTGAGGGGGAAGGGGGGAGAGGGGGAGGGGAGAGAAGAGGCGAGGGGAGGTGAGTCTCCGGCGCACTCACTGACCGAACGAAACGCAACAATGCGAGCACTGGTACTTAAGTTTTCCAGACAGTTTTCTATGAGAGGGCTTTACTACCTCAGGGCAAGCCGACCCATTCATGCTGAAACCAGTAATAGCTTCAGCGCGGCTCTACCACCTACCAAATTTCGTGCTCGTAGGTCGCTATGGACCTGGATTATTTCACTACTATGAGATTTTACTTATTTGAAATATCGTTTTGAAACTATAGCGAAGTGTTATAGCGTTTACCTGATTATCTATATATATAAACAAAATTATAGAAGTCTGCCGTTGTCCACACATGATGCAAAAACTGCAGAATTGATTTTGATGACATTTACTTAGTTTTACTTCTAAGATATTTAGTCCTTAAATAAAAATAAATCATTGCGATAGCTTAGTCCAGTATAAGGTTTTAGGGACGTATAATTTTTATAAACACTACGCGCTTAGCTAGAAAGAGGGCAAACGGTACGATACGCACACGCAGGAGAGGAAAGTAAACGTATAACATTGTTTACAAAGAAACTTTGTGATCAAAGTATGTTTTTGCTTTTTTTGTGTGTTTACCTATAGGTATTGTTAAGATAATAAAACAAAACACACACACGAAGACGCGGGTATCGAATAGTCTATCAATAAAGCTATTCTGACAAAACATCTATCAGTAACTGCAAACAAATTTCATTCATGCGTATTGAAGATTGAGTTATGCGATGAACTACCACTATCAGGGAGTCTTTGGTGGGATTTTAATCTGTAACGTAGTTGATTAAACTTTAATAAAGCACCTACTTGATGATAGACCGAATGCCTTTAATAAATTTGATAATACTATTTATATTATGGATATTTTTTTTTATTGTAGCTCGGCAAAGTGACTGTACTGAGCCTGATAGCACAGTACAATCCAAACACAATGGCGAACACCGAGAGACATACTATCCATCGCCGGTCGCCGCTGTCATGCCGGCCTGCGTAAGTATCTCTTCACGTTACGCTTGAAGGACCCCATGTCATAAGGAGGAAACACACTGGCCGGGAGATTGTTCCACAGCTTCACGGTACGGCAAATATAAGATGTTGCGAACTTTTTATTATATTATTAAAGACGAAAATGGGAGCACAGTAATGCTTCCTACTTTCTTTTATTTCACACTCCAAATGTACAAGATGCTATCTTCATATCCCATTACATTGAAAAGGTTCTATAACCTTCAATAAAATATCATATATTTACTTTTGTATTTGATACAGTATATTGATTCTAGTCTACTTTTGAATATGCTTATACATAAGAAAGAGACGGATAGTTTTTCTCAGTATACTCTCCTGATATGAGCTTAGTGTGATAAGGAGTGATAATATTGAGGAAAGGTTAACTCGATTCATAAGCTCATTATGTTTCGGTACAAGTTCTTTGAAGTAATTTAATTTTCCTTACAAGGATCGCGGTTAGTATACGAATACAGAAATATCCATAGCTTTTACAAGAGTAGCGGGCTATATGCCGTTAAAAGAAACCTTGTCATGTTTTGAATGAATACTCTAAAGTATTTGTTGCAGTACTCAGTTTGTAAGGCTCGGTTAATTGACGTGCGTTTCCATTTGAGAAATGTAGAGTTAATCTATAAGAATAATATAAACCTGAAGAGTTTGTTTGCTTGAACGCGCTAATCTCGGGAATAAGAAATACTTACTGGTGTTATTTGAAAAATAATTTCAGTGTTTATAGCTCATTTATCGAAGAAGGCTATTTATCATCATGCTAAGACCAATAGGAGCGGAGCACCAATGAAGAATATTTCAAAATTGTTTTTTTTAGCGTTAGCCCAAAGGAACTATTCCACTCGGCCAGAAGTGTTTTTTTCGAACTGACTACGCTATTGGTCTACCGAGGCTTTAAAAGCGGACTACAGGGGCAGAAGCTAGTACTATCTATATATTTGACTAGCTAGTGTATTAAGAAAATGAGATGAAATCTTACAGTACCACCGTGTCATGAAATAAAATGATATATAACTGAATAATTGAACGACAATCTATCATTTCTTTCAATATTTTTGAATATATCATAATTATCTTCTGTTTCACTCACTTTTATTCGGATATTTCTTGAAAACCACTCTTCACATTTCCAGTCAATTAAAAAAAATATATTCATTCATTATACACTTTGTCGTGATAATTACAAACAGAACAAAGAAAAATGAAAAAACACTTGAGCATGTCAATAAAATAGATGGTTATAATAAAAAAAGACACAGTTTAAGAGTAGCCGATAGCTATCACGACTCTGAAGTTATTTGTTTTTTAAGATGGAATCGAATAGCAACACTCGTATAAACAGAAACAAATTACAAAGAGAAAGACTGAGTTATGCACAATTGCTATCTTTAATTAATAGTTAGTATTCGTTTACTTTACTTACTGTTTGAGTAATATTATTCTGTAAAGATGTAATGTTTTGATTCTGTCAGTTTACTTAATGAAAGAAATCTCATTAGATTTGTTTTATATCAATCCTTATCTCCCAATCATTCGACGTATGTCATAATTCACAAACGTATGTAACGCACTAGATCTATTTGCAAGAGATTAAATATCATTAATCATTGCTATGCCCATGCTGCCCCAACGGTCAGCCCGGCGAATGGTGGCCGCCGGGCCCCTTCCTAATATAAAGAGGGCTAGTACTAAAATGCACCTGCCGGAACACACTTATAGGTGCTTGACGACAGATTTTTAAGTTTGAGAGTTGTAGATAGCCAGATGATCCTAGAACTTGGCACTATGCCATAGTTTCATCACAATGTTTTCCTTTACCGAAAGGATTCGAATATACGTCGATCGTAACCACTGAGCCGTCATCGTTTAAATCATCATCTTTGATGTCATTAGGATAATTTACATGCAGATGAAGTCGATGGTATTAGCATATTACTGGGTAGCCACCACCATGTATGTGGCGAAAAAGCCCGTCATCGTGGTTCACTTCTGTGGGTCGCGTTTCGGGATCAGCATATGCATATCCAGCTATTCACAGGCCGGCATGACAGCGGCGACCGGCGTTGGACAGTGTGTCACTACGTGGTCGTCATTGTTTTTTAATGCTTACCATCAGGCATAGTCCAGTCATTTTGCCGTGCTATAATAAAAAAAGATGCAGAATTCCGTAGTACTTACATTGTTTCAATCTAACTAATCAACTCTTTACGCCTTTATTACACATAATAACATAACAAGCAATGCATAACAACATTCCCTTCCAAAAAATATGCACTTATACAGTATTTTTATTAAAGCAATATATATAACGTTTCAAATTTCGTTATTAGTTAAAAGGTCTATTAAGCTTATCTAATTTACCAAACGCAATTATCCCCGAGCGGTCCTTATCTATTTCGACCCTGTTAAGATCATTCGTAAGCCTGCTGACATGGCGCAGTATAAATACTTATTGAGTTCGTAACTATCTTAATTAATGTTTGCACCTTAAGTGAGGCTTGTATACGGCCGAGGTATTTCAACCTTACGAGTTTAAACATAACTCATGGATACTATGTTGGGTTTGAAAAACGCATTTAACGACTTCTTAATAGAATCATTTAATTTGAATTTTAAATGTTTACTAGGTAATGTTACAATTATAGTGCTTACAAAATTTCACATTAATGGAACCAATTGGGAAGGATATAAAGATATTTTCGAAACTGATTCTTGCCAATGCATGATGGAATGTTCTTTGGACTTAGTATTTATCGTCATAGTTCTAGCCAGTGTGATCGTTGTAAACCTTGATAGGTTAACTTCTCTTAATGGTTAGTGTTCTCTTGCAGCTTGGCTCATAGTAAAAAAATATTATTATTTTATTTATTACTATTTCTTTTACTTTTTATTTATTAATTATTTTTGCCGTAACGTGAAAAGACATTCACGCAGGCCGGCATGAAAACGACGACCGACGGAGGAGGGCGTATCTCTCGGTGGTCGCCGTTGTTTTTGGATTGTACTGTGCTTATCGTCAGGCACAGTGCAGTCACTTTGCCGTACTACAATAAGAAAAAAGGTCTCGTCTTTCTAAATTTCAGCTACATGGTTGTGATTTACAGTTTCAAGTGTAACTGTCATATCAAAAATCTCAACAACGCAAATGAATTCAACTACAAAATGTACATGGAAAAGCAGAATTTTCATAACGGCATTAAGATCTGGTCAGTAACCAGACATTGAAGCACTTTTCTCGGTTCAATAAGCATCGAATCTATTGACTGGAGCCATTGTCGGTGAACACATTCACGATTTGGCTTATTTCCAGTTATCTTTCCACGATATAAAATTTCAAAGCCGTACTAAATGAAAATCGTTTAATCAACTATCTATTTTACTATTTTACAAACATTTTACTTATCACCATTGAGGTTAAATGATTTAATAGTTAATTTATTGGTACTTGATCACATTCATTGCCTGAGTTGTAAGTCAGTTTTAATTTGTATAATATAAGGGCAAAGAGTCGATACTGTGCTTAATGGCAAGCATGATATAATTAAAAACCAACGACGACCACTACGATTTTTTTTTGCTAAGACATCATCACTATTATGACGATTTACAAACCTTTAAGCATGCTTAAACACGACAAACTAAAAGAGAGTCACTGCGACAGCTCGTTACCGTGTGCATGATGAGTTGAGTGTACCAGTCGTATCTGTACCACCTAGTTTGTTGATCCAGGAACGTGATACGCCTAGATATACCATACGAGTGTACCTTACCATACCTTGTGTAAAATTTTTGCAAGCATCTAGTACACAATTACCGTATCCTACCTCCCGGAGGAAATTTCACACCATCAAATTTATTCTACACTGTTCACAGTAGGATTAGAAAATATAGCGCTAAATTTAAACAAGGAAAAGTTACCAAAAAAAGATACAACTGCAGAAGCATCACCACAAACACAACATCGCAAAGCAGAGCTTATAATGATGCATTCTGGTCCAAAGGCTGAGAACATGTAATGGCTTATGATGCATTCCAAATTAATCTGTAATAGTACCAACTTTTATTTTCATTATACGCAGTTATAAACCGCTGTGACAAAATCGTCTAAAGCGATGATGATTTAAATTAAAATGTTAGCGAATGAACCGGAGTTTTTGGTGTAATAAAATATAGTGATGCAACTATAGCACGGTGCTAAGGCTTTTTCTAAACCCATCCAGCTAGCTCCCACGCTTAAGTTGAAAATCTGCCTTCAAGCACCTGTACGTCTGTTCCAGCAATTACACTTAAGAACCAGTTCCCTTCATGTTTAGCGTGTTTCCCGTCTTAGCTTACATCGTTATTGTTAAATATCGTTAAATATTCAAATAAGTATTATTTAATCAGTAGAAAAGTACTCAATACCACTATTTATGTGCTTTCAAATTCTCAATCATCCATTAACTCAGTTGTACGAGTACTCTACGTTCTAAATGTCTAGTAAATGTTCGTTACCCACTCGTCTGTCTCATCCTTATTGTACGGCATAAGTGCCTGTTAAAGTCGAGCGTTCAGTGCAAAACGTTTTGTCACTCCAGCCATACTCTAAGGATTAACTGAAACTTCCACGTATTCATTTTCTACAACGAGCTTAGCAAAATAATTAATATACCTCTATATAGATTCAATTTGTGGATTCTATTTAAAACTAAAATTGGTAAATCACTTAAAGATTAGTTTAAAATTAATGTATTTTTTAATATACTAGCCGGCCCTTCAGACGTTATCCCGGCCTGATGATATAAACAAAACCTTGACAAATTGTATACTTAAACTTTCCTCATGAAAATTAAATTTTCCACATGGTGAAAATCGCATGAAATCCGTTCAGTAGTTTGAGTTTATCGTGAACAGACAGACAGACGTGGCACAGGACTTTGTTTTATAATTTGTAGTGATTTATTCAAAATTAATGTGGTAATATTCTTTTTTTTTCGAACTGATTACGCTATTGACGTAACAAGGACTTAACAGCTTGACCGGACTAATTGTGGTATTATTCGTCTCCTCCTCTCCTACGGTGTTCTTCTTGATTTGGTATAATAATTAAAAATCGGTTTTAGAAATAAACTCATCATATCAAAATTAAAAATAATTAAGAATTGAATATCGTGTGACAACGAGATTGTATTGAACATATTACGATTATGTATATTTTAGTTAAAATACACGTTGTCACGGCCATGTTGTTAGTTTCATATACAAAGGAAAGGAACATGAAATATTAATGGCAATATACATATTCATAATTCATAGCTAATCATCCCGGCCACGATGACTAACTCTCAGTGATTATTGTAATTCACGATATCTGAGTAATTATATAAATACGCATATGAGTTGTTGATAATTAAAATATAAATTTAACATAAAACATATAGGTCATAATGGTGGAACGGCTAGGTTAGTGAAATGTCCGTATGTGTGTCTCTATAATTTATTAAAATATATTGGAAATCGTGCATTAATTTGTCGAAATTCCCTTTTAAAAATAGTTTTTATATAATACTACCTTCTGCCCGCGACTTCGCCCGCGTGAAATAGTTACTTTGGCTAAGCGGAAGCGCTCAAAAGAAAAAATATATTTTGAAACATTCTTTTAATTGGTGCTCCGCTCCCACTTGTTACACAGATTAGCGCGTTCATTGAAACTCTTCCTTGTACTTAACTCGAAACGTGATTACAATAACTTATAATAGAGTGGACCGATTATATTGAAACAAAGACTAAGTTACTCTCGCAGATATGCTTTATGATTTCAGGTTTTATTGTGAAACTAGTACTTTAGCTGTGATGCGTGTTTATACACGATAAGTGATCACCACCGTCCATAGACACTTGCTACACCAGGAGAGTCGCAAGTACGTTGCCAGCCTGTGTTGGGGGGGGGGAGGGGTAAGAAGGTATGGGGAAAGGAAAAGTGGAAGGAGAGAGGGTGTGTGTCTCCGGCGCTCTCACTGACCGAACGAAACGCAACAATGCAAGCATTGTTACTTCACGTCGGTTTTCTATGAGAGGGTGGTACTACCCCGGGCGAGCCGACCCATTCGTGATGATTGAATGTGTTCTATTACTTATTCCTAGACACCTGCAATTCATTCACAATAATCGAAATAGTACAAACATGTTAGATTTACATTTCTATTATAAATGTATTAATTGTAAAATAAACTATTTATTTAGCAGTTTTAGTTCTGAACTAAAACTAAATCCATATTGTGTTATATCGGCGCGAGCAACTTTACTTTTAAGCTAAGAGAATGCACTCTCAACAAAATCTCATAAAACGCTAAATCAAGTATAACTTAAAAAAACCTTTATCTTTGTTAGTCGGTGCTATTATTAAACTATCTGAAACACGTTTTTTTCTCTTCTTTTGTTTAATGAGAAGTAGGTATTTTTCCCTAATTAATTTTAGGTTGCTATTTTCTTCTTTTTTTTTTTTTATTATTATACTAAACTACTACTAGAAGATTCTAGACTAACACGGACAGCGTAACAATAATACTCGGAGTACGTAAAATAGACTGTTTATTAATATGACCATATAAGGTATTTATATAGACGCGACCGTTCATATGTTTGAACGACGTTCTATTTACAATATATACAAAAGTTGTCTGCCAAAGAGGATGACATAATCGGTAGCTACACCCTTATAGACAATCTTTCTTATATGTAGCCTGGATAATACTCCGGGGACTTAGTGAAAGTTCCGTGGAAATTGATACAGCCGTTTCGGAAATTAGCCTCAACAATAAACATAAATTTCATTTTTTTATATATAATACCTACTATCTTCTGCCTGCAACTTCGTCCGCGTGGTATACTTACTTTGGGTTACCGCTAACTTTAACTCGCGAATTTATTAGGGTGAAAATATTTTTAAATAACACGTACGTTAACCTCGATTTTGATACATTCTTCATTGGTGCTCCGCTCCTATAGGTCTTGGCGTAACGATATACAGTCTATAGTCTTTCTCGATAAATGAGCTATTTAACACTGAAAGCATTTTTCAAATCGGACCTGTACTTTCTGAGATAAGCGTGTTCAAGCAAACATGGGGTGTAAGGGATGTAAAATAACATCTAAGACTTGAGATATCCAAGCCAACCTCACCTGCACGTGATCCACCCTGCTGAATAACGAACGAGGCGTTAGCGGGGTGGTAGGGTTTTACAGCCTGACTGGTTGGCAACCAACATGTATATGGGGAAAAAGCCCGTCATAGTGATTCGCTTAAGCGGGTCGCGTTTCGGGATCAGCCTGTGCATATCCAGCTTTTTCGCAGGCCGGCAACACAGCGGCGACCGGCGATGGACAGTGTGTCACTCGGTGGTCGCCATTGTTTTTGGATTGTAATGTGCTTACCATCAGGCACAGTGCAGTCATTTTGCCGTGCTACTATAAAAAAAAACACTTCAGCTTTATAATATAAGTAAAGATATAGGTGTGAACCGTGAAATTTCACGTCAATCTAGTTTCCCGAAGAACCACATTAACCACATTATTATCAAAAGTTACGTCATAAACAAAACAATAACCCAATTGTGGAGTAATAAAAACTTCTTCATTATTAAATTAATCCTGTAAGACAATTCAAAAGTTACCCGCAAATAATATCTCGAGCGAGTTTAGTTCACTTTCATGGAAGCCACAGAGCTTTTTATTGTTAGTAATATTCTAAAAACTGTCTTTGAGGTGACTGTAAGTAAATACAAGTATATTTTTCCCACGTAATTCGAGATGGAGTGCATTTGATTTTGACGCGTTGACTTATAAAAATGAAAACTTTTCTCGGCTTTTTTTTTTCGAATTGACTACGCTATTGCCCAAGCAAGGTCTTAACAGCTTCACCGGAGTACTAAGGCGAGCGCTTAAGACACTCAGCCACATTTCTCGGCACATTTTGAATTCTGTACGAATAGTGAACGAAATGAAACCGTCACGCTCCATTCGGTGACACTGAATCGAATTTCTTCGGCTCCACTCGACATCAAGCGCGCTTGGGTCGCATAAAGAGTGCACCGTTCCAATAATTAGGTTTTTACAATATTACAATTATATTATGCATGTTTTGTATATAATCAGTTTACACAGTTATTACTTAATATTTTATTTAAAATTTTTCACTTCTATCGTGTGGTTAGCACACACCCACTTTTTTAATTGTACATAAAGTTATCACTAGAAATTATATTTTATTACGTGTTCAGCTTTTACTCAATTGTAAATGAGTATAGCGTATATATATATATAGAATATTTGTACAGTTTCAAATAATTAGGACAGTATACGAATTGACAACCCAATTACCTATGGACGTGCCTTGTTCCGTTAGTAAAATTTTGTACACGCAACTATGCATGTAGAAAAATTTGTCATAATTCGTATCTGAATTTGTCATTGTGTTTCTAGTTATCTAGCGATATTTTTTGTTTAATAAAAATACGGACATTGCAGTCTTTTTTAGAAAGGATTCTTCTATTTATCATTTTTATTAATTGTATATTTAATTGGCCATGGGCCGTGTAGTGCCGGCAGAGTAGAATAGCGCCACCCTATATATTCCCGTGGGTATCGTAAAAGGCGATTAAGGGAGTGTGAGATACTACTGACCCCTTGTACTTTCTCACTGTGATACTGTACCATCCGTTGGAGTCCTCCGGTCGTAACGGTCTCCGTTCCACTGGGTCCAGAAGAACAAGGACGAGTATGTACGAGGACCTTAATATATCTTGCACGTATGACCGCTTCATATATATATCATCATATATATTAATACGTGAAGCCTAAACTTTGTATCCCTTTTTAACGGAATTGGGCGAACGGATGAACGTGAAATTTGGCATAGTTAAAGTTTATATGGAGGAGAAGTGCAGAAACCTATTTAGTTTATATAAAATGCATTAGAAGTACATTAAATTAATTAAAATATGCATTACTCACACTAATGCTTCAATTTTACACAACATATACACACATGTAAATAAAAAAGACATTTTGACATTTGTCAATAACGGACTTCAAAAAAGGTTGTGAAGGAGGTTGCTATGCTCGACTGTATGTATTATTTTACTCTTACGTTCCAATTACCCTTTTTCATTCTACATTCAACAATGATATTATAACATACAAATATTATTATCATATTCCCTTTAATAAATCAATTAACTATGGTCGAATGTCGACCACTGGGCTCCCACTAGTGTATATAATTATGTATATATCTCCTATATCTGAGATCAGTAAACTTTCACGCCGTTTGATAAATCATCGTAAAAATTGGCGCACCTGAGGGTTTCTTCAAGGAATATTTTCCTTTTTGTATCATTTTAATATTAATCGTCTATAGATGAGTGAGTGTGTTCTATCGATATTGTTTATGCATGGGGTAGGGGTACATGTAGGGGTGTAAGGGGTGTCGAATAACATCATAAGACTTGAGACACCCAAGCCAACCTCACCTGCACGTGGTGCCCCCTGCTGAATAACGAACGAGGCAATGGCGATAGCGGGGTGGTAGGGTTTTACAGCCTGACAGAGTTGCAACCATAATGTATATGGCGAAAAAGCCCGTCATAGTGATTCGTTTCTGTGGGTCGCATTTTGGGATCAGCCTATGAATATCCAGCTTCTTACAGCCCGATAGTGTGTCATTCGGTGGTCACCATTGTTTTTGAATTGTACTGTGCTTATCATCAGGCATAGTACAGTAATTTTGCAGTGCTACAATTAAAAAAAATATATAAACACATCATTGTGTCGGACGGTATCACGACTATTACAATGATACTCGCAATAGAAATACGCTAAAGAACATTGTGTTCCCAAACCAATTAGTATAAATCCTGTAATCAATTAGGATGGTATGGCTTAATATTTTAGTTACTTACATTTCTGAATCAGCTTGTGTATACACACTCAACAGCCGAGAAGAATGCTAGCTGGCGTGACAATAAAGGTGATTAATTTAAAAATGGTTACAGTCGCAGTCATTTTTGGATTGCACTATGCTTACCAATGGTGGTAGAGCCACGCTGAAGCTATTACTGGTGTCGGCATGAAAGGGTCGGCTCGCCCTGGGTAGTACCATCCTCTCATAGAAAACAGACGTGAAGTAACAGTGCTTGCATTGTTGCGTTTCGTTCGGTCAGTGAGAGCACCGGAGGCCCACCTCCCTTCCCCTCTTCCTCCCCTAACCTTTCCCCCCAAAGGGTGGCAACGCACTTGCGACTCCGCTGGTGTTGTTAGTGTCCATGGACGGTGGTGATCACTTAACATCAGGTGATCCACCTGTTCATTTGCCACCTATGACATAAAAAAAACCAATTGATACTATATAGTCACAACATCGTATTTCGATAAAACAGAGCTTTTATCTAGTTTCTATAAGATTTAACCGTAAACGAAAGAGAGTATATGACAACTATTGCATTTTTTCTGTTTCTCATTTGTTATTATTATTCGTTTCTCATATTTCTCACATAATGTATTTATTTTACCCTGCAGTCTTAATAGCACAAAGGTAATGTGCTTTCATTTTTTTAACGGGTTCACAATTATCAAGGTAATTTTCATAACCGTCCTTGTGTGTATAGCTGGCTTTGTAAGATTGCATAAAACACCACAGGAGAATCATACTCGTCTCTTGTTCGTTACTGCTTTTATTATACTCAGTTAAAAAGTTAGTAAAAAGATGTGTACATTATAGAACAAATTTATTATTCATCGTCGTTATAAAACTTTGAAAACGACAGACTCGCTCCCGTGTATCTCGACCCGACTCGCTTCGAACGTCTCTCTGAAATGGAATAAAACAATCAGAACCGACAAACGGGGTTGACAGTGAACAAATTCATTATACCTCTGTTATACCAGTTTCAACTTTCCTACTCTCGTTTTACGTTACTCTGTTATATTCAAAAATTAATCATCCTATACTTTGCTGTCGTCATTGGTATTAACAAGCAGTATTTCCATTCCCTTTCACATTTTAGACATGACAACAATCATTGTTATCTTTACACTTATAGGTATAGATATTGATATCATCATCTATATCTATCTATCATCTTTATAAATATTTTATCATTGATAATGACTTAGTTTATTTATTCTGCTACAATTGCTACTAGATGGCGCTGCAGCAAAATGTTTATATAACTCAAATATTTAATACAACAAACAGTTATTACTAGATACAAATAATAACTGAAAAGTATAATAATAAATGCATACTAATAATAAAAAAAAACCTTGACAAGTTATATGCTTAAACCTTCCTCATAAATTACTTTATCTACTGGTGAAAACGGTATGAAAATCCGTTCAGAAGTTTTTGGGTTTATCGCGAGCAGACAGACAAACAAACAGACGTGGCAGAGGTCTTCGTTTTATAATATGTAGTGACAAAAACTGTAAGAGGTCATTTGGAACCACTGATGTGATTCTAATAACATTGCTAATTTAATATTGATTTTAAAATTTTATATCGACTAATGTGTTTTCATTATACAATTATTTTATCATGATCATATCAATGATATTATAACTAAAAAACTGTAGATACGTTACTTACGTGACAAACAAATGGCACGATAACGCACACATACGTAAAGTAATATTGTAACACCACACTGTCTTAAATAAAATGTGGAAGTAAGATAGCATATTCTCAATATCGGTGGTGCAAAAGAAACAGTTATATGTTGCTTAGATACCGGATTGCCGGAGCAGTCGTCAAAAATAAGCTAGCTAGACAAGTTTTAATAAGGCACTGTCGAAGGGCTTATGATGTATCTACAGCATTTTAGTAATAATATTATTATATACATAATATGTAACTTTCTTTATATAATTAAAAAGTAGAAAATCAAGAGTATTTGCTAGTAGATTTAGTGGTAGCGTATTTCGGTATCACGTCAATCGATATAACTGAATCCGAAGCGTTCAGTGAAAAAAAGAGCATAGCATGATGCTTTTTCTAATTCCCACCTGTTTAAATAATAGAGCCAGTCCTTTTCAAGATTTAGCATCTTAGGCCATATATTTTACATTAGGTCAAATTGCCGTCAAATTCTAAAACCAATAAAGTATAAAAAATCTAACAATACTCACCCTGCATTTTTCGGAGATTGTATACCGCTGACGATAGTCTCAAGTTGTCCAGTCACATTCTCAAAGTAGCTAAGGTCAATGGTATAGGAATCACCTCTGAAGTTAACAACTACTACATATATTTCTCCATTGCGCCATCTAGAACGAAAATTTGTATTCGTGTTCTAATATATATATTTTTTTATGGCATATGTGGCAAACGAACAGGTGGGTCACCTGCTGTTAAGTGATCACCACCGTCCATGGATGCTAACAACACCAGAGGAATCGCAAGTGCGTTGCCATCCTTTGGGGGTAAAGGATTAGGGGAGTGAGAGGGAAGGGGAGGTGGGCCTCCGGCACTCTCACTGACCGAAGGAAACGCAACAATGGCAAGCACTGTTACTTCACGTCGGTTTTCTATGAGAAGGTGGTACTACCCCGGGCGAGCCGACCCATTCATGCTGAAACCAGTAATAGTTTCGGCGTGGCTCTACCACCATTAGAATATTAGAATAATATTGGCTTGAAACACAATGTTTAATGAATTCTTTCGCATTTTAATGTTATTACTGTATAGTATATAGTGAAATATTTTTGTAAGCTGTAATAACAGCTATTGCTGTGCAGACTGTTGAGATTTTTGTACGGCATTTTGATGTTTTAGTTAGAATATATTGATTCCAGTTAGATGTACAAAGAACTGAGTAGTAACTTCGGGGCTTTTTCACACAGGGTTTTTATACTATGTAAGCTATTCAAATAATGGTATTACGCTGGAATAGAAGTATCTCTATTAATATTATAAATTTGAAAGTCTGCTTGTTTTTTTGTTACGCCTTTACAAATAAATTACTAAGCCAATAATCGTGACATTTTGCATACACATTGTCAGGGATATAGGAAAGGACATGGGATACTTTTCTAGAAAAATGTACTGTTTTTGAGTAGTAGATTAAATCTTCAAAAGCTTTACAATGCCTATTAATGTCATAAAAATAAGTATGATAGTTTGTGAGGATAGAAAGATGAATATATTAGGTTTTCACGTAAAAGTTATGGAATTATGTTGTTTTTTTTATATCACAGAAGGTAAAGGAATGGATGGGTTACCTGATGTTAAGTGATCACCACCGTCCATAGACACTAACAACACCAGAGGAAAGTGCGTTGCCAGCCTGTGTTTGGGGGCAAGGTAGGGAGGGGGAGAGAAGAGGGTAGATGGGCCTTCGGCGCTCTCACTAACCGAACGAAACGCAACAATGCAAGCACTATTACTTCGCGTTGGTATTTCTATGAGAGGGTGGTACTACCCCGGGCGAGCCGACCCATTCATGCTGAAACCAGTAGTAGCTTCAGCGTGGCTCTACCACCTTAAAATCTGGTTCTTTATACACCAGAATAACACATATGCTATGTGCTATAAGCGTATAGTTTAAATTGGCCAAAATATAACGAGTAAGTCTAGTTCGTTTGAAAGAAAACTTACAGACTGTCTACAAAGTTCATAAAATATTTATTTGATAATATTCGCTAAAGAATTAACAATAACAATTAATAGACAGTACGTGTATACTGTATAGTGATTATTATAATGTAAAGTTATAATAATAAAACTTCAGAAATCAATTAAATTAAAATGCAATCGCAAAGTTAAGATTGTTTTATATGCCCATTGCATAGATAATTGAATTACAAATTCCAATTCAAACTACACAACTTTTCATATCTATACGAGTAAGGAGATAACTGGTAAGTATAATAGATATACTGATCACAGCAAACGGTTATCATTATTTGCCACGTCGAGATACTAACGTGGTTTAGTAAACTGTATTGCATGCTCAATGTACGATATACACATACTATAATATTTCGCTTATCTGTATCCGAGATCACCAATTAATATTATTAGGGTATGTATGTAATGTACGAGGCTACTAAAACATTTACCACATTTTTTTAACTTGTTTATTGTTAGTTCTGTTAAAGTCCAAACAAGTTAGGTTAACACTCTGAATCACGCCCATGGTCCATTATTTGGTGACCTCTGACCTCTATCATGTAACCTATCTCTTAGTTCGAGTTAGATTTTTACCTTTTAAATGCAAAGACATCATTATTGAACGCCACAGACTCGTAACGGCCGTGTCTGAAAGCAGGTTCAGTGCGAAGTTGAGCCAGTTTCTTGTAGACATTCAAGTTCGATCTCTCTGTCATACTTTGGACTGCTACATTTAATGTTTCGTAACCCTCGGCCACTGGCAGCCAGGTGGTTGGTCCTGTCGAAAAACCTATAGAAACAATACTTATTTCAGTTCGTTCTAAGATAGTATAAGTACTCTAGTTCGGTAGTGAAAAGATAATTCAAGTTTCTTAATAATGAAATCTGAGTGAATCTGAAAATAGTATAAATAGAATGTTTTTACTGTCATAGTATTTTTTTAAATAACAAACCTGCGTTTTGTTCGGCAT
>MU159066.1:11569-138691 GCA_015888305.1 Antheraea pernyi | reverse complement strand
CGGCATTCCACTGAAACGGTGTACGTTCAGGATCTCTAGAAGCAGTCCAATAATTGATTGGATCATCAGTATTACAACCACTGGGGTCCACAGTATCCTCCCAGCTCACGTATCCGTCAACCATTCCAATCTCTTCACCCTGTGGCGATTTCAAAAAAATGTAGTTCTCAGATATATTAAATAGCTTTCGTCATTTTATAATGTCTTTCAATTTTGCAAATGTACAATTCTGTCTACATTACTTACCATATAAGTGACAGCAATACCTGGCATCAAAAGAACTATCATGTTAATCCCATCCACCATTTCCGGACTAAATCTGGAAGCTACCCTGTTATTGTCATGATTTCCAGCCTGTAAAAATACAGTATTTTTTTAAGAAGATCATTACAGAACCATAGTTTGATTCCAATTCTTTTTTGATTAATACTACTCACCACCCAGTTTGATAACTTGTCAACTGGCTTGAAAGTCAAGAATTTATCTAGAGCATATTTAACTTCAGCAGCGGTAGATGAACCATCTACATCAGATATGAGCACAAAATTGAAAGGCATCTGTGCTCCTTCGCGATCACCTTCACCAAAATATCTCATAGTAAGCTGAGGACTTGAGTAGGCTTCCGTCATCATAACTCTAGTCAAACCATCTTTTTCTTTGTATTCATCAAAAACTTCTCTCCATTGGTAAACCATATCAAATGTTTCGTCTTGATCTTTAGTATAAATATGATCTAAATAATCGTAATTTTCGGGATCATCGTCTCCGTTCCCTGCGAGGGGTTCATCAGGAAATCTTCCCCCGTATAACTCTTTATCAACTTCGAATAAATGTGCAATAGCGTCCACTCTAAAACCGGCAACACCTTTGTCCAACCAAAATCGAACAATATTTTTCATTTCTTCTACGACGTCCTGGTTACGAAAATTAAGATCTGGTTGACCGATTACGAATTGATGCAAATAGTATTTACCAACTTCTTCTCTATACTCCCAGGCACTCTTACGGAATACACTTACCTAGAAAATGACAAATACATATTTACATTTTTCTACATAAATCAAAGTTCACATCTCATTATGTATTCTATCTTTGTCATATTCAGAAAGAAATATCTCATTTGTATTCTGCAGTATCTTAAAATGTATAATAATTCTCGTATCTTACCCAGTTATTAGGAGGGTGCATATTTCCATTTTCATCTACTACTCCGTCTTCCCAAATAAAATAATCGTAGTATTTTTCATGACCCTTGAGAGCTTCTTCAAACCACACACTTTCATTACTAGTGTGATTTGGTACAAAATCGAGAACTATTTTAATATCTATAAATGAAAAAATATAGCATGTATATTGATTCCAAGCTTAGTTTATGTGCAATTATAGTACAAATTTTATCTTAAAAATTCAAAAAGGTTTATTGCTTTACCTAATTCATTGGCTTTTGCAATTAGTCTATCAAAGTCTTCCATAGTTCCGTACTCTTCCTGGATAGCATAAAAATCAGCAATATCATATCCAAAATCGTACATTGGTGATTTAAATATAGGCGATAGCCATGTTGCTCCGATACCTAAATCTTTGAGATACTGCAAGTTTTCTGTAATTCCTACAAAAAAAGAACCAGGTATTTAATTGTATAAACGCAGATACAATCGTTAACAATAAATATTTAATTACCAATTAAAGTAAAAAAAAATTGTATTAACAAGAATGATGAATTATTAGTGAAGTAAATTTTCTAATTGATACAGCAAGAATAAATTAAATTAATATTTTACCATTCAAATCCCCAATACCATCTCCATCGCTATCCTTAAAAGAACGTGGATATATTTGATAAAATATTGTAGTTTCCCACCAATCAAGTTCTTTCTCTTGAGCTATAGCCAAAACAAAGAAAATTGGTAAAAGTAGGATATTCCTTACTTTAACCCTGAAAAAAATAAGGCAGATCGTTACAGACTGTGAAGAAATTTATCACAAACTCCTCTTTTAACCATAAATGATTTCAATTATTACAGATATCTAGCTTATAAAATACACTAATTATAAAAGAATTGTATTAAACTGCCTTGCATTGTAATAATATTAACAAATTCAATATCATTTAATTATTTTTTTGTAATTACAAAGAATGCTTTGTCTTCCATTAAATAAATTGAACTAATAGTCCAGAACTTCATGAACCAAGAACGATATAATTTATTACGGCATTTATCGTACAAATTTCAAAATAAGTGGTCACAATTTTACTAATATAACTTACCTCATGGTGATTCGTTCTAAAAACCATAGATATCGTTCAACAACATTCGTTATATAGTGTATTCTATCAGATGATAAGTTTGATAAAGTCTTTTGATAAACGACTAAAATCCATCTTAAGTGATGTATATCTGGTTACCTACTTTCAAAGAGTTAGAAGTGCCTACTTGGAAATGCTAATAAGAATTTTTTAGGAGTTTAATTAAAGGCTTAAGGAATTTATAGCAAGTTTATGTTTTTCATGGAGTCCGCCTATAAAGTTATAATATTTGAGATTATTGCTTATTAGAAGCATGAGGCGATTTATCTTGCTTTTATTTTTTTAAGGGCTAATAGAAAATTTATAACGCCATCAAAACTTTCGGGTTTTTTCTTCATATACATGTACTGTATTCGCCGCAAGTTGAAATCGTTCGTCGGAAAACAGTATTGTTTTAAAACTATTCCTAAATGCTTCATGTAATATATAACAAGGGTGTGCAGGGTGTACGGGGTGTCGAATAACATCGAAGACTTGAGACATCCAAGATAACCTCACCTGCACGTGGTGCACCCTGCTGAATAACGAACGAGGCAATGGCGAAAGGGTTTTACAGCCTGACTGGGTCGCGACCACCATGTGGCGCATATGGCGAAAAAGCCCGTCATAGTGATTCGCTTCTGCGGGTCGCGTTTCGGGATCAGCCTGTGCATATCCAGCTCTTCGCAGGCCGGCATGACAGCGGCGACCGGCGATGGATACTTTGTCACTCGGTAGTTGCCATTGTTTTTGGATTATACTGTGCTTACCATCAGGCACAGTGCAGTAATTTTGCCGTAAAAAATGTCAACGCAGTTAGGAGAGCTCATGATCATGCACTGGGAATTAAGATCTTGAAATATTTTCGGATGTAATCGAATGATGTAACTGTCCGATAAGAAGAATTTATGTTTCTACTTTAAATTTGATAAGAAAAACTGTATAAATAGCTATGTAATTTTTTATCTTCAAATTTAGTAAGCGTTGACGTGTGTGAATCCGTTTAGTACCTTATTAAATACAAATCTACACGTATAAATAAAATTGAAGTATTTTTTGTTTGTTTGGGTTAATCATGCCTGTCTGTAAGAATCCTACTACTTTTAGTTTAGTTAGGTAGTAGAGCCACTATGAAGCTATTACTGGTTTCAGCATGAATGGGTCGGCTCGCCCGGTGTAGTACCACCCTCTAACAGAAACACCAATGTGAAGTAACAGTGCTTGCATTGTTGCATTTCGTTCGGTCAGTCAGTACACCGGAGGCCCTTCTCCCCTTCCCTATATTCTCCCTTTATGAGACATTAAAAGCATCACAGGTTCACAGTCTAATTATCATAGGTGGTAGTAATCATGTAGGTGCATGCGTGAGAGTTCGTATTGAAGGAAAAGAAAGGGTCAGGGGTATCAAAATGGCCGAGAATATGACAATCCAATTAAATTGGGCCATTTGTCACTTTCAAGCGCTCGCCGTTTCTTTGTACGTATATCTTTAAATAACAAAAGAATTGTAGGATTTAAGTGGTTAGAGTTATATTCTAGACTAGCTGTTCCCACGGCTTCGCCCGGAGTGCTATCTCCAAAACGGTTGGACCAAAATTGACGGAACTATTAATTACAGATAGCTGACCTTGTAAGAAGTAACTTAGGTTATTTTGTTTTATATTAACTATTATCCGCGACTTAGTCCACAGAGCAATGTACAAAACGATTAGATCGATTTTCACGAGATTTCACTGGCAGATAGCTGACCATTTAAAGAGTAACTAAGACCATAATTCCTTGAAAAATTTTTACATATTAAAATTGTAAAGAACATTTAATAAAACATAGAATTTTTTCCCATCCCATTTTATTTGATATATAAAATACATAAAACACAAAAACAATGAAATCCTAATAAATTATATATTTTAAAGCACATCCAGTTCTAACAACCAAATAAGTGACGTTAAACTATAAAATGTATATATTTTATCATATTTTATATGAATTTTATGAATATAAGATTTTTCAGCATTTTTGATTTTTTTTTTTATTGGAAGGTCTCTTTTCAGGATTATTGAATAACTTGAAACAATTGATAAGATTATTCCACCAATCTTGATGAGTTAACCGTATTCAGTGAAATTACATAAACCGCTATCGTTGGAATGTCTTCAACCTGGATATTTAAAAAACAATGTATTAATTTTATTATTATTATTGTTATTATTAGTTTACTGATCTCAGATATAGGAGATATATACACTAGTGGGCGCCCAGTGGTCGACATTCGACCATAGTTCATTGATTTTTTAAAGTTGAATGTAGAATGAAAAAGGGTAATTGGAACGTAAGAGTAACATAATACATACAGTCGAGCATAGCAACCTCCTTCACAACCTTTTTTGAAGTCCTTTATTGACAGATGTCAAAATGTCTTTTTTATTTACATGTGTGTATATGTTGTGTAAAATTGAAGCAGTAGTGTGAGTAATGCATATTTTAATTAATTTAATGTACTTGTAATGCATTTTATATAAAATAAATAGCTTTCTGCAATTCTCCTCCATATAAACTTTAACTATGCCAAATTTCACGTTTATCCGTTCGCCCAATTCCGTTAAAAAACAAAGTTTAGGCTTCACGTATTAATATATAGATGATGATTTAAAGTTCGTTTATTTAAATATTATTATTGTTTAAAGTTGTAATAGTCTTAATCAATCGTTGACAATAATATATCATATGAAAATGATTGAAAAACTTCTTAAATAACAAAAAAAACTAGAAAAGTAAGTACAACTTACATCTATTCTGTTACTACTAGATATCCACTTCTACATCGTCATCCAATATGTAATCGTCAGAACGATTTTGAGGTACTGGAATGAGTGAACGTCGGAGAGCCACCTAAAAATTAGGACTGTAATTATAATTATGTTAGAAATCTACTGTACCATATGTTTTTTGATGGTTTTCTTTTATATAACAGGAGGCAAACGAACAGGTGGGTCACCTGACGCTATGTGATCACCACCGTTGATAGACACTTGCAACATCAGAAGAGTCGCAAGTACGTTGCCACCCTGTGTTTGGGGGAGGGAAGGAGAGGTGGGTTATCCGGCGCTCTCACTGACCGACCGAAACACAAAAATGCTAGCACTGTTTAGTTTACGTGGGTATTTCTGTGGGTCGGGTGGTAGTACCTCGGGCGAGCCGACCCTTTCATGCTGAAACTAGTAATAGCTACAGCGTGGCTCCACCTCTGAAAGAATGTACAAAAAATAGTGTCACATGTCTTTACCACACCAAATCCAATCGTATCTACATTAACAAGAATCGAAGCCGTGATCTTTGTGTATTTTAAGGGTGTCTACCCTTACCTGATACACTTCAAAATTGGATGAAATACATGTATATTTTAAAGTTAAAGCTGAATAGCAACTGGTAACGTAGTTATGTTAACATTTATTGGGAATTATTAGTTTTTCGTATGTGATCATTGTTCGCAATTATTTACATCACAAGTTCAAATTAACTCAGTTCATAGCGCCTCTATGAATCATAGCAGCTAACATTCAACAACGTATGTACCCATAATTGAACTAAGAAGTGATGAATTTTATAGATTATAATTCTTAGAATAACTAATTTCTGTACATTAAGGGTAGCAACGAGGAACCTAGTAAATGAATAAATGCGTATAATAATAAACTTGTAGCAGTAATGTTAGGTAGATCATTATTCTAACTACAAATTATATCATTCCTGTATAGGAACGTAACATAAAAATAAAAAAAACTGTAAATTTACCTCAACTTCAAGTGCAGTGGCCGGATCAAGGGCGTTAATATCAGGTTGCTTTAATGCAAATTGAATTAAATAAGTGTCTATCGTAGAAATGTCTTGGGACAGGCGAATCTATAAAATAAATAATGTATATATATATATATAATCCAATATATATTAATATATATATATATATATACAGTAATTAGCTTGAATTTTGGAGCTTCTTTATTCGTGTTAATGTATCTGCATTCGGGAACAGTCCATTCTTTTTATTTGTAGAGGTAGTCTGTATCATTTTCTGAACCCGTGACAAGGTGTGCAAAGTAAATCAGTTGAGTAGTCAACGCGTGAAAACGTAGTAAACAAACAAACATTCGCATTTGTAATACTTGTAATGATATAATAACCTACCAAATCGTCAAACGTCTGCACATCTCGTATTTCTTCAATAACTCCGTCAGAGTTTTCTACACTGCCATTAATAGCTTTATTGTTCTGATCAATTATAATTGACGTATTAATTGGTGTAAACACTAAGGTTCCTGTGAAAGTAAACAAATTATAAATAACATTGCCTTTTCTCAATAGGAAATTTGAAGTGTACCATTGTCGCAAACTTTTTATAAACACTATAACGGCGGTAACTTCGATGGTAACAAATTAGTACAAACGGCGATTTCGTTGATGTATTTGAAGTATAAAATATACTTAAAAATATGTTGAAAAGTGTTACTTCCATAACTGAGGTACAAGTATTGCTTGGAATATTATTTTCAGTGGTACCAACACTGAAAATAGTCAAAATCTACGAACTATATAGAAGTTTATAATGTCTAATTATATGTTTATAATAACTAGAGCAGACATTCATCATACTATATATAGAATACAGTGGCAAGGAAGTGAAAGTTTTCTTAATTTATCATTATATAATATAGTGGGGTTTTAAACTGGATGGATGTATATCTGAAATCCATAAACTTTAATGCTATACGATCGATCATCATGGAAAGTGGTACATCTATGTTTTCATGAAGAAAGTTTCAATGTATCTATTTTAATGAAACTCGTCACAGGAGTAAAGTATAAGCCCTGGTACTACGTACTAAGCTGGATTTTATTGTGCTTAAATTCTACATTGCAATTTAACATAAAAGTAAAGTCGTGACTTGTTAAATCTAATATATCCATCATAAATATACGTTAATTTAAATGTAACTGGTATTCGTCCAGTGGTCGAGATTCGATCATAATTATTTAATTTATTATTTTCCTTTCAATATTAAGGAAAGAAAAACTAACTGTTTCTTAATTTTTTTCCTGATAACACATGAGAACACAGACGGATACTCATTAATAGGTACAAAATAAAAAACAACAAGGACAGACAGAGGAGACAGATGTTCCGAACTGTTTTTGCTCTACCTATTTATGAATAGATTATCATACATTATAATATTGTATTATTATAAACAATATATATATAATAAAAATGAAGCGTCTGTATGCAATATCAGAATAACAAAATTTTAATTATTGGATATAAAGGTATACTCGGTACTGATAACAATAATGTAATTTTAAATTACATGTAGGTCTGTCTGTTTCTTCCGGGTAATCTCCGAAACGGCTGAACCGATTTTGACAGGAATTTCACTGGCAGCTAGCTTTACAGCGGGTGACATAGGACAATTTCTTTTATACTAGCTTTTACTAGTGGCTTTATCCGCATTGCTATCTCCAAAACTGTTGGCCCGATTTTCACGACACTTTTATTGGCAGATAGCTGACCTTATAATAAATAGGGTGTAAGAGGTATCGAATAGAGTGTAAGGGATGTCGAATAGGGTGTAAGGGGTGTCGAATAGGGTGTAAGGGGTGTCGAATTAGGGTGTAAGGGGTGTCGAATTTAGGGTGTAAGGGGTGTCGAATCTTGAGATATCCAAACCAACCTCACCTGCACGTGGCGCACCCTGCTGAATAACGAACGAGGCAATGGCGAAAGCGGGGTGGTAGGGTTTTACAGCCTGACTGGGGCACAACCACCATGTATATGGCGAAAAAGCTCGTCATAGTGATTCGCTTCTGCGGGTTGCGTTTCGGGATAAGCCTGTGCATATCCAGCCTTTCGAAGGCCGGTATGATAGCGGCGACCGGCGATGGATACTGTGTCACTCGATGGTCGCCCTTGTTTTTGGATTGTACTGAGCTTACTATCAGGCACAGTGCAGTCGTTGTGCGGTTAAAAAAAAAAAATGATATTTTATACTAACCCACCACTTCTCCAGCAGAGCAATCGCCAAAACAATTAGATCGATTTTCAAGTGACTTTTACTGGCACATAGCTAAAGTTATAAGAGTAACCTGAGCTATTTCATACTAGGCACCAACTGTTATAAAATCATAAGAGTTCCATAATACAATTTCTTGCGGAACAGACAAGCGATTACTTTTTGTATAGTCGCAAAAATTTCATTATATTGACATTATGGGCGTATTGTATCTATATAAGAAATATTTTAAGACATATTGTCAGATAGTGTATAGCTTGAAAATGGTATTACCTTCTTATATAGTGTAAGTGAGCACTGAGAGTGAAGGGACGGGGAGTTATATAGTGGTTTCAAGTTCCAAATATGTTGCTGATGGTAAATCATATTTGACACACTGCTAGTATCTAATGTACACGTTACAAATATTTTTGAAAGAGCATTTCTGTAATTCTTAATCTTCTCATAATTTTACATTTCTTTAATACAATTCAAAAGGACCCGCGCGGATCCGCGGGTACAGCTAGTATATATACAAAATAAGCAAAAAAAAAAAGAAAAGTCGATTATGTATAGTCAGGTCATAGGTTCTGTTATAAACTTATTATTTTTAATTTTCGAATACTAGCCAAATGTAATTCGAGTAATTTTGAAAATAGAACATTAGTGCTTTCTGGTAATACAAAAGGAGTTAATTGTTAAAGATGGAGTGGTCGCAAAAAGAAGATAAAGTCGTTGTTATTGTCGCGCCTCACTTTTGTTACGCGCCAATAGAGACTTTCAATATTCTCCAAAAATTGTGAATAATACTCCGGTTTGTTTATTGAACTATCAAACAGTACACTGAAGAATCAAACTTCGAAGATCGTAAAAGGAGCGGGCGACTATAAAAATTATCAATAAAATACCTCTAGTAATATGGAGTATTTGTAGTATTCTATTATAATCAAACGGTTTTAATGAGATTCAGCATACAACGAGCTTATCGCATAACGAAATTGATTAATTATAAGATATGTTAATGGAAATATTGAAAAACGTCGAAACCAAAAAAGTAAAAGGTGTTATTAAATATATACATACCACTTGAATCTCCAGCTTCATCTCTAATGCTACTGGTAGAAGTTTGAGAGACCTCAATAGTAAGGGGACTTCCACTACAAACAACTAGTAATGAAATTAGAAGAGGTAGAGTCTTCATTTTTATAAGTGAAATTGGAATTAGCCTGCAAATAAGCTAGACACTTAAATTCGAATCAATTTACAATGATATTATATGAATTTTGTTGGGAGACTATAAAGATGATATTAGCTCTTTCTTTTACTACGCGATAAATATCAATTTAAATAATAGACCGTCTTTAATATGTATGTTTTAAAACTAGTGTTGCCAGATACATAAAATCTCCTGATATTTCTATTTAAATGGACACCTGTAGATGTTGAGATTAATCAACATACAACAACGAAAGATACACAATTTCAAATTTCCGAACTTTACAACTCTGTATATTTTCAAATACGGTAAATATTACATTCGATTCGAAAATTTCGGATTTCAAGCGACGTCCAATGACGATGGAAAATAGTAGTAGGATTTTGTGTTACAGTGTCCCTTTTTTTATTAACGTGGAGTAATCCCTAGTAGGATACTCACCCTCTCGGGGGAGAGGGTTATTATGTTCGATTCGCACTAATTAAAACCCCACGGTGTAACCCTACTGCTGTAATGGGGTGACACAGGGTTGTACCAGCTAGCACCTTATCACCACGGCATTCCGCCCAGGATGGGATTCCCGCGCTAGAGGGATACAATCTGGCACACTTAGATTCTCGCCCAAACGGTGAACCAGTGCAATGGAGTGATAGGCCCCCCTAACCATCTCTCTATGATCAGGTTTAAAAACGAACGTCCATCCAGCGTCTACGTAAAGCCTCTAAGAAGGTCTGGGCATTAGTGGCACTCTGTGCTTTGCTCGGGATGGGCTATACTTGGCTCCCCCCATATAGTGCCCTGTCAGCCTCCCAGCGTCAGAACATGAGGGGCAATTTGTCGTTTTCGTTGCGCACTGCAGCTACTTCTGGCCAGCTTCCCCACAGCGACCGAGTACGGGTCACGCGCATGCACCTAAAACAGCGCATGGGCTTGCGTTTCAAGAGATGGGTACGAGTCACACTCCACCCAACAGAGAGGTGTCTCTCCTCTACCAGCGCTCTGGCTGAAGCTACAGGGTGCTAGAGTTTGATCACACCTTTGCCCCTTCCGTACGATCGTACAATTCCAGCCTTTGCTTCTGTTGGCTCGCAGCCACCCGTCATCGCTGCCACTGCCACTACGTACTTGATCAAAAGGGAATCGTCTAGACCTACAATCTGGACAGCAATCCTTTTTGTGGTTCTGGCAGCAGTTATCATGTTGTATATTGCCTTCCGCAGCCTCTTATTCAATTGTTTTTGGAAACATACTGAGTTCTCGAATAAATAAGTTTTATTAAGAACATCAATCATATTCTCAGCGGCCTGACATTTGTAAATTAAATTATCGAAGGAAATATCACTTAATTCACTAATTATTTTTTCGTAGTCTGCTTTGAAAAAGCAGAACATTTATTATATTTATTATTTCATTATTATACAAAGGTAAACCATTCTCACTCCAAATTAAAACCACAAATTGTAATGGAGGATGTAAATGATCTACGTCAGATAGCGGTGTCGTACTCATACCTAGACCTAATATTTTATTTTTATTATTAGGGATATTGTTGTCCCACGTTAATAAAGAAAAAAAAGGATATTGTTGTATTAATTTAATCCACTAAATGCCATAACATTCAAAAATATATCAGCAAACGGAACTTCCGGTGATTGATATTGCAGTGCTTGTATATCTGTGATATTTAACCATAAAATACTACTCAGATTAAAGTAACCAACAACAAGAAATTTGGTGCGATAACATTTTATAATAAGAGAAGCAGTGACTACAAAATGTTTCAAAATGTGGTGTTGCATACGTGGAGACAAGTCGTGGTAATTCGATTCTTTTCTATTGAAACCCAGAGATCTTCATATTTCGACTCAAAATTGCTAAATCTAACGGATTTATATATATTTAATAAAGCAATTAGTACACCATCTGCACCTTTTCAAAGTGAAAACCAGAGGCTTCACGATTAGGCCTATAGACATTATACCATGAGTCAAACAATTCGGAATCGAAAACATTGTTATTTAACGATGTCTCTGTAAGTATAATGACATCGTAGCTATTACATACAACTATATTAAAAAACTTTATGGTTTCAGATCTTAATCCTCTAACATTCTGATAGTATATCTATAGGCCTAAGAATTATAAAGTTTAAAACTAAAATGTAAGCACACAGAGATAATCATTAGTCCAGCTTACTGAGAGTATCCATTTTGCATATGTACATGCAATTTGACTCTTCGTTTTTACGCACATTTTTTTTTCTAATTCGTATCCATACGAATTTGTACTGTAACTCTGTATACTTCTGGTGAACAACTGTATGAAACGCTTTGTTTTCTAGGCTCAGGTATTCAAAAATGTATTCTGCATATATCTTACCGCCGCCAGTACCCAAATGACTAGTATTCAGCTTATCTCTCAGGTTCTTATTAAATGTCATCGTTGCAGCCATAAAAGTATCTCTTAAACGAGGGCTGGAAAGTTTAACTAAAATAGAGCGGGGTCGGGTGTTATTTATATTTAATTTTGCCACCTTAGAGCAATACTGGACATCATTGTCATTAATTATTTTTCCTATTTGTTTTACCATGGCGAGAATGTATTCGTTTTTATTTTCTGGCACTCATTGTATTTCGATGTCAGAAGCACGAGAAAGTTGAACCAGGTGCGTTAGTTTAGTGACGAGACCTTGTGTGGTTTTACGAATAACTACATTTTCCTTGCGAATCGAATCGATTGTAGAAACTTGAGCAGAAGAAATTATTGGAACGAAGTTCCTTACGGCATGCTTGGAGGAGATAAGGATTTTGCTGCGTGACTGAACTGAAAAATATGTGATAATAAAACCGTAAGAAAAAGTGCGTGGAATAAAACCGTTAAATGAGACGTGCGCAGGCGCGACGGTCGTATACACAAGCGAGTAGTGTATATACCTTTCTCCTTCTTTCTTTCGAATTCTCGGTGATATTCATCGGTGAATTATAATTATAATATCGGTAATTTAATTAATTTAGTTAATTTTTTTTTTGCAAATTGTGGCGATTCTACATTAGCCGAAGGAACTTCGTTCCTACCTGGTGTCCCACAACACCACATCTTTTTTTTTATTAACTTCTCGTTGAACAGAGAGATACTACATTCAAAATTCTATAACATAGTTTTCATTTCTTGCAATTCGTAATTAACTTGTATTTTGAATATATCTATCAATTCCTCTCTCACAGTATCTCGGATGCTATCGCCAGAGACGCATGAGAAGTTAGTTACCTTTAGCTTGTTTAGGTCGCTGAGTAACATCGTCGTAAGTTAATGGAGTTCTTACCGATGTGTTATCGAGATTACTTGATCCATGATGTTTGAAATTTACTTGAAACAATTTGAAAGTCTTCGGATGCGTAGTTCATGCATGTATAATGCATATTTAATTTTACAACGAGAACAATAAAAAAAAAACGATATTTTTCAGTGTATTAGGGCAGGCCGTACATTTATTTTTCGACGTTTTAGATACACTACGTTGGATAATCCATTTGCTATTTAATACTTCAACAACGTTTATTTTGTATTCAATATTTAACAAAAGATGCAACTGTGACGAAAATCCGAAAAGCACCGTGAATAACTTGTCGCTGTACTTATATATATGTTGAATTTTATTTAATATCATAGGAAAGCAAACGAACAAGCGGGTCACCCTATGTTGGTGATCACCGTTGTCCGTATACATTAGTAGTACTAGGGGAGTCACAAGTGCGTTTATGTCCTGTGTTTGGGGGGAAGGGAGAAGAGAGGGAGGGAAGAGGGGAGGGAAGGTGGTGCTTCGGCGTACTCGCTTACCGAACAAAACGCCACAATGCAAGCAATGTTACTTCAAGTCGTTTTTTTTTTCTCGAACTGACTATGCTATTGACCTATCAAGGTCTTAACAACTTCACCGGACTACGTACTTCACGTCGGTTTTCTGTGAGATGGTAGCTACAGTTACTAAGCAATATTCATTGATACTAATTTTCGCCATAACATGTTCAATAAAACCCTACAAAATACTTGCAATGAGATTAATTTAAATTTTAGAGAGAAGACCTCTAACCACACCCGCCACACACACACACACACTTTCACATACACACTTTCACACACCCACACACACACAAGCGCATGCACACAGACATTCATACTTTAGACGACAGTAAATTATATGTTTTTCTTTTACATATATACGTAATTACTGTTACTTGTTTATTTATAATTATATCGCTTGTTTGTAATTAAGAAATTTTGTTTTGGTCTTAATTGTGATACATTATAAATTCTTTTATGAAAACACATGTATACTATTTGAATTCCAAATAAATAATTAGCTCATAAAACTTCTCGTTTAAAATGTTTTATCATTCAAGAAATCCTTATTTAATGTAAGCGTCTGCTTACTCTCGAAAGAAAGCGTTCTGATCTAGCAACATTGGGCAGATAACACCTGTGTTCGCTATGAGCTCATAGGTAAATAATATATATTTTTTATTTTATATAACATTAATAGAAAATATCGTGCACTTAGTTATGAAGACCGGTGTAGGCCATAAAAAAGCACACGCGTCTAATTCTATTCTAATAACATCTGAGCTACATAAACTAATGTATAAACTACTGAGGATTGCTTAGTCATACCCAGTAGCGTTTGATACATATAAGATACGTTTTACATATATGTCACATTAGTATATATGTATATCTTCTTGCATATAAGAAATCATAAAAGAGAAGACATTTACGCAAGAATTATTGAATGAATTTTCATAAAATTTCATGATTTGCTAGTTAGCTAGTCAGCTGGCTTTCCATTACTAGGTTGATCTACTTCGCTTACTTCCACAGCTCAATATCATATGCAATTTTGTTCTGGGGGACATGCAATTTATAACATGGGGTCTCGCGAATCATTCACTAAATTTCAGAAATTGGATATCTCAACTTCGCCCTCTCAATACATTCGTAACAAATGTATATCTGCTAAAAACGTAGAAAAGCTGAATTTAATAAAGAACCAACATAACTTAAAAACTGGAAAGAATTTGTTGTGACAATCAATCAATCAATCAAATCAAATCAAAATTGGTTATCTCATATTTTAGGCTCTGTAAGACCAGTAGGTAATAGTTTTTTAGATAAAAATTGTTAGTTTTTACAACATAGTTGCAAAGAATAGTATCCATTTGCCGGATAGTTAGCAACCAGCATATGAAGCGGGTTTTGATGTTTAAAGGTATAAAAGATTATAGGGAGCATCAATATGTGATTGATTTTCATGTCTGGAACTAACAACTCTTTCTGTGCATCCGTCAAAAATGAACGTAGCTATAATGTTTTTCTAATTTATATGATACTGATGCTGATGCTGTAGTACCACGCTGTGTCTCAGAAAACAAAATCGTTCAAAAAGGGTGAGGCCAATTGAAACGTCTATGTCGAGTTCTAATACAAAATATTATCTTATGATTTTATTAATGACTGTGTTTATAATTGAAATGTCACGCACACGTAGTCGCAGGTACAACTGCTATACCAGGTGACTGTTTAGACACTCGCATTTTCTAGGATATGACACTTACGGTCACAACATATAAAAAAAAATTAAATCAAAAACGAATAAACAACCAAGAAAACCTACGTTAAGGTTTGTTCTAAGACTTTCAAAAGTATAGCTACAAACGTGTAAATAAAATAATAAACCTAAGTGCAATGAACGGTGACAAAAGCTACAATGGGTGACCCGGAGGTACGTATATTATAAATAACTTTCGATATTAAAACAGTCAAAAAACCCTTTTGTTTTGCTCCTTACGTTCCCACGTTTCCTTTCAAATGAAAGTGAAATCACCCAACGGTCATTTGCACTTTTATATAGACCCGTAGAGGATTATGTATAATTTCTGTATTTTTCTAGATAATCTATTTATTTACTGATTTAGAACCAGAATCGAATGCAGCGTTTCCTCCAGAAATATTGCTACTGTCTAAATGAATAGTCACCTGGTATATATAAAGGTATATTCTACACAGTTGTATGGGTTATAGTAGCCAGTAGTTAAAATGTTCTCACTACAATGGCAAAGTCGTATTTCAAATAATTATATATTTAAAAGAATATGTTTTTATCAAAATCTCGTGTTTAATCCCTCTCGATATTTCATGTATTTATTGCCTACTTTCTGAATATATTCTCAGAATATAGACTCTCTTGTTTAATAAGTCTTCTATGCTAGCTTGCGATGACTTCTATGACATTTTTTTCAGTTTTAACACCTAAAAGTTCGCTAAAGTTTCATTCAATATTTACGTTACTTTACTTTGGTGAGATGAAACAGTAACTATTAACCTCGAACTTGTTTTGCAATTTTATTGTGTTCGTTCGGACACCTGATATGATAATGGGGTATTTGCCTAACGTTTTGTATTAAACTGTTTTTCTGTAATATTTCCACATATATAAATTATAATATCGAGAAATTGTTAAAACACTGAATGTGTCTGCAGGTTTTTCAGGAAACTTTGTACACAATTTTCACTATTATTGATGATAGAAGTCATTTTAGATTATTGTTTTATTTTTGTACCGGACAATTACTTTATCGAAACCTTAATAAAGTTTTTCTTCATTTTAACGAGTTATATATAATATATTAAACTAGATACGTAATTAATTTCAATTATATTGTAACTGAAGACAAACAACACTGATCTATATCGTGACGATAAATATATTTTACTATATAAACACACTTACAGTGCGTATTTGGTTTTTATGTTTCATACGTAACTCAATAAATAAATATATTTATATAAACAAAACTATTAACTATGAAAAATTAAGTATTTTAATAACAATTTTTTTTTAATGTTTGCATGTAATAACAAATTAATATGCATGTTCAAACTGTAGTTAGTTAGCGCGTTAACTCTAGCGCGTTAGCGTTAAGTCTGCTACTTATTTCTGTTGATAGAAGCAAAGCATAGCGAATAAGCACCTATAAAAATTATTATTGAACTATACTTAATAACTATTTTAAATGACCATGTCGTGATAATTTATTCTAGATTAGAATGAAATATCTAAGAAGGGAGAATAACAAAAAAAAAACTGGAATCTCTCTGGTAGTCTTTGCGTAATTCACGCACTATGGCAGACCTCTACCATTTAACTTATATAGATGTGTTTGTAACTACTAAAACTCACGAATAGACCACGTTGTCGTGTCCATCTACCAAAAAATATCTTTAGGCACTTTACGAACCAATTTCAATGTAGTTTTCAATCGGGCGATTCTTCTGAAATACCGTGCCAAGTGCCGTACAATGAAATAAAGAACAAGCAACCAGCAAAATCATTTATTAGTATCAAATAATACGACAATTTCACCCTCTATGTAATTCCACTTCTTGACACCACATATTATTGTTTCAGCTTTAAAATAAGTCCTTCGAAACCAGCTACAGGTAGAGCCGATGCGTCGAATTTGTCACTAAAAATATAAATCTTATTGATTATTTAATTTCTAAAACTTTTTGGTTTTATATTATTTTATATCATGGGAGGCAAAGTAACAGGCGGGTCACCTGGTATTAAGTGATCACCACAGTCCATAGACACTAGCAACACCAGGGTAGTCGCAAGTGTGGAGTGAGGGGAGAGGGGAAGGGAGGTGGGTCTTCGGCGCTCTCAATGACCGAACGAAACGCAACTACGCAAGCACTGTTACTTCACGTTGGTTTTCTGTGAAAGCTTGGAAGTATCCGGGCGAACCGGCCCATTCATGCTGAAACGAGGTTATAGCTTCAGCGTGTCACCTACGAAATTTATTTTAAAATCAATGTTTATTATATCACGTATATTTAAGAGTATAAAGTTAGATTCGGTTAAAAATTATATATTTTTGATGGGCCCATTGCAGACAACTACTCTATTATCTTCCCTAAGTAAGTAACTTTAGTTGTTTTCTTTAGATAGCTTATTTAGCCGAGACAAAAATTACTTATTTCTCCATTATACTTTCATTAAGCCTTAAATTTATATCTATATATAGATAGGTAGAGGTAAAAGAGTTAAGAACATCTTCCTCCTCTCTATATCAACCGATTTTCTTAACTTTGTTTCATTTAACAGATACTGACAAGCTTTAGTGTTATCAAGAAAAAAATGGACACATTTTTTCCTTTTATTCCTCATATATCACGATCTACAATATAGATAATAATGTCTATATATTATTAACAGATGAATAATAAGAGTAAGTTTGAACCCATTATTATGGTTGATTTTCGTTCACTGGAAGACATCTAATATATATAAATAGTAAGACGGAAAACACTTAAAAACATCTCTCCCCTCTGTTTCTTAGTAATTTAAATTGGCAGACGGTGACAGAAAACATCGCGAGGAAACCTGAATCTTAAATATGTCCTTGTAGACTGATCAAATGTGATAGAAAATATAAAACAGTGAATGTTTCTGTGCCTCAAATCATCAATACGCAATACTTGATGGTTATGTTCCATACCTCTTCTCGTCAAAAGTCTGTTAGCTCAGTAATGAAATTCTTACATACATGCTGGCTTTGACAATACCTATATTAATTATTATGTACTTCGAATGACAACGATAATTATTTTGTGATGATATAGTTTCCGTTTAAACGTCACTCAGGTACTAACCCTTCATTTTTATGTGATCCAACGCTTGTCAGTATTACACGAACTTGACCAAAAACATTTTCGAAGTAGGTCAAATCTACCACGTGCTCTTCTTCTCGCATATTAACAATTACGATATAGGTTTTGTTCTTATACCATCTGGAATTGAAATAAGAAATATTTATTTAGCTAATACGTTTATAGTTACTATCAATCAAACAAATAAGAATGTAATGTATAATTATGAAAATATACTTTACCTTCTAAACGCAAAAACGTTATCGTTTAACGCCAGAGAATCGTAACGTCCATAACGGAAAACATTCTCTTGTCTAAGAGCAGCTAAAGCTTTATACACTTTTAGGTTTGACCTCTCTGCGGCTCTTTGCACTTCCACGTTTAACGTTTCATAACCAACAGCTACTGGCAACCAAGTCCTATCGGCAGTAGAGAAACCTACGCACAAACAACGCCCTTCTTTTAGAAATTATTAAGGTGTTATGTAAATAAAATGAAATGCTTTTAAATTTCATAAACGTTCTTAACAAAATCTGCTTTTTAATAACTTTCACCTAACATGATACTAATAAATTATAATAATCGTAAAGTTATTTAATTTAAAAAATATAGAATTAACTAACTTTAATAAAGCAGCATCAATCTTAGTAAATTGTATCGAAATGAATGAAATAGCAATTTTATTCTAAATTAACTGACCAGCATTCTTTTCGGCGTTCCATTGGAAAGGTGTTCTCTCAGGATCGCGGGATGATTTCCAGTAATTAACTGGATCATTGGTATTGCACCCTGAAGGGTCTACCGTATCTTCCCAGCTTACGTATCCGTCTACCAATCCGATTTCTTCACCCTGAATATTAAAAAGAATAGGTATATATACGTATGTAAATGTGCCTTTACTTTTTTTATGACAATAGATATTTTGACAATCGTTACGAAAAAAATCTCTTTAGAAATTAAAGAGATTTAAAAAAAAATATATACACAAAAAAATTACCATGTAAGTTACTCCTACACCAGGAAGTAGTAACACGAGCATATTAATGCCATCGACTAATGATGAACCGTATCTAGTTGCCATTCGGCTATTGTCATGGTTTCCAACCTGAAAAATTATTATTATAAATATGTAGGGTCTCAGTTAATTTCCATAAAGCGTGCTATGGATACTTACCACCCAGTTAGCATCTTTATCAAGCGGTTTGTATGTTAAAAACTTATCTACTGCTCGTTTGATATCGGCTGCTGATGACGAAGCATCTACATCGGTGATAAGATCAAAATTGAAAGGCATTTGAGCACCTTTAAGATCACCTTCGCCAAAATATCTAACAACGTTTTGAACAGTCGCATATACTTCAGTCATCATTACTCTTGTCATACCATCAATGTTTTTAAATTCATCAAATACATCTCTCCACTGATAGACCATGTAGTATGTTTCATTCTGATCTTTTGTATAAATGTGATCTAAAGAATCGTGGGATCCAGCATCTACGTCTGTTCTTCCTGATGATGGTTCATCAGGATAAACTCCACCATAAAGTTCTTTATCAACTTCGAATAAGCAATTAACAGCATCGACTCTAAATCCAGCAACACCTTTATTCAACCAATAACGGATAATTTCCTAAAAACAAATTTCACAAATTAAAATACTTGTATATTTTTTCATGTCGCAGACGAAGATTTTCTTAAATATCAACTATATCTATTCCAATTATATATCTTAATAGAAATAGAAACTGTGATTGACCTTGTTTAAGTGTAAGTGACCGGGTTTAATTACATAACTTGATATGATAAACGGTAAGTAGGTAGGAAAATTTATTGGAATGTAAATCTTAATAATCAAGTAAACAGAGAATATTGTAAGGAACTACAAGTATCCAAGAAAAAACTAATAGCAGTGAAAGTTTTAAATGATTGGAAAATATATCATATACAATTATAATAAACACACCTTCATTTCTTCAACAACTTCAGGATTACGGTAATTAAGATCGGGCTGACCGACGACAAACTGATGCAAATAATATTTTCCAACTTCCTCCCTATATTCCCAAGCGCTTCCACGGAAATGGCTCAGCTATAGAATCAATAAAAAAATATGTGAATAAAACTCCCCAGACCCGTTCTTTTTATTACAAATTTATTTGGTACATAATAACCTACCCAATTATTCGGTGGATGCCTGTTTCCATTTTCATCGATAATTCCATCTTCCCAAACAAAATAATTGTAATATTTCTCATTACCGTTAAGAGCTTCTTGAAACCAAACACTTTCGTTAGAAGTATGATTTGGTACAAGATCTAAGACAACTTTTATTCCTGTGGAAATAAAAATTACGTAATTCTTGTACCTAAGTCCTGTAAAACTTACAAAACTATTACAGTCTCTTCCAAACATACCTAATTCGTTTGCTCTATCAATAAGAGCTTCGAAATCTTCCATTGTTCCATATTCGTCGTGAACCGCATAAAAATCGGATATGTCGTAACCAAAATCATACATAGGTGACTGGAACATAGGCGAAAGCCAAATAGCGCCAACCCCAATTTCTTTGATGTATTCCAATTTTGAAGTGATACCTAGAAATATACGTTTACGGGAGCACAAGGTTTTCATCCAATTTACTTTTATTCGGGAAACCATAGTAAAGTTGCGTACGTCATCATTTTATTTATGTTTACTGTAGTTTGTGTGCTGTGAGTAGATTAATTTAAGTTGGTAATACTAAAACTAAATATATAAAGATATTTTTTTGATGTATAGGTTAGTAGGCGGAAATGTCTATATTAATAAATCTGTAGTTCTGCCTGTATATGTAATTATTAATTTTATTTTTGAGATACTAAAGATAACTGATCTGATAGTTCATATTTTTTGTCTGTTCGTCTGTTTTTATATGCGGAATTAACTCGAATAGTTGATAGATAAATATACTATTACTAGCGGGGCCGGTGGACGTTGTCCTGCGCTGATAATAAAAAAAATTGACAAATTATATACTTAAATCTTCCTCATGAAATCACTGTACCTACTGGTGAAAACCGTATAAAAATCCGTTCAGTAGTTTTTAAGCGAACAGACAGACAGTCAGACGTGGCAGAGACCTTTGTAATTAATACTATGTAATGATTAGAATTACAGTTAAGCAGATGCAGAGGTGGGGTGTAAGGAGTGTCGAATAACATCATAAGACTTGAGACACCCAAGCCAACCTCACCTGCACGTGGTGCACCCTGCTGAATAATGAACGAGGCAATGGTGAAAGCGGGGTGGTAGGGTTTTACAGCCTGACTGGGTCGCAACCATCATGCATATGGCGAAAAAGCCCGTTATAGTGATTCGCTTCTGCGGGTCGCGTTTCGGGATCAGACTGTGCATATCCAGCTTTTCGCAGGCCGGCATGACAGTGGCGACCGGCGATGGATAGATTCTCTCTCGGTGGTTACCATTGTTTTTGGATTGTACTGTGCTTACTATCAGGCACAGTGCAGTCATTTTACGTTCATCATCATCATTTTTCATTTTGTAATTTTGCTACAATAAAAAAAATGCACAATACGCAGATGTCCTAAATAATGTATATTAAAAATATATTACAATAAAAATATTCAAATGTGCTGGAAGGTTGATAATATATATTTTTGATAAATATAAAATTAAACTTCGGAAATTAAAACACACTGGACCTCTACAATATCGCCATAACCCGATTCAAACTATAGCTAAGAACCATCCAGATAATGACAATATTTATCAATAACGTCCAAACCGTTTAGCAAGAGAAGTTTGTCTGTATAAAAAGTTATAATAATTAATTGCTAGCATTTTCCGATGGCTTCGCATGTGTTTTCTATGCAATAACTATTTACAACTCTTTATTTTATATATATGTATAAGAAAAAAATAACAATAACTGATTGACGTTGAAATTTTATATCTCCCTTTTCACCGCGTTCTTCTTCTTACCGTTATTTTATTATCCCACATAAGTAGAGTCGGTACAACATGTTTGTCATGTTGTGGTATATGATTTGGCTTAATTTTTATGATCGGCCGCCTGCCTGACATCAACCCTCCTTGGGATTAAGGAATGTATTTCCAAAAATCGTTCTTTAATGCTCACACACAGTGTAAAAGAATCCCTCATGAAGATAAATATTTCGTGAAAAAAATTACATACCATTTAAATCTCCAATTCCATCGCCATCGCTATCGGCAAAGGATCGAGGGTAAATCTGGTAAAATATAGTTGTCTCCCACCACTCTAACTCCTTTTCATGTTTAACGAGATGCCCACTGCAAGCAACTACCAATAAAGTCAGTAGAAACACCGACTTCATTTTCATGAAATGGATTGACGACCAACAAACAATTCGCTACTGAGTTTCAAATAATTTGGCAATGACTTATAAGAGTACCGTTATGTAATACAATATCTCGTATCTAAATAAGATAATACATATATGTACCTACAGATATATGTATGTAGCGAGATAAAAACCTTTTCTGGACAACGGATGAGATGGAATGAAACGCGTTTACGATGCTTTTACGTAATAAAACTTATATGATTGTAACAGTAAAGTATATTCTTAGAGTAATCTAGAATCAAACGTAATGCGCTGTTTTCAAGACGGGTGAGACTGTTATTCGTTTTCATTAATTTAGTAGAGAAATATTTCCACGATAAATTTTATGAATATAACTAACCGTAGCCACGACTAGGGCCTAGACTGGACGAGGATATGCTTTATAATTTTCTTGGTGTGATTTTATCGTAAACACATTACTTTAGCAGTGATGCGTGTCCAAACAAACAGACAGACAGTTAGATAGACAGACATTTAAAAAATGGTTGAAATGTAGTAAATGGTGTAGTACCACCCTCTCACGGAAAACCGACGTGATGTAACAGTGCTTGCATTGTTGCATTTCGTTCGGTCAGTGAGAGCGCCGGATACCCAACACCCCTCTCCCTTCTCCACTCCCCCTTCTCCCAAACACAGGCTGGCAACGCACTTGCGACTCCTCTGGTGTTGCAAGTGTCTATGGATAATGGTGATCACTTAACAACAGGTGAGACACCTGTTCCATTAAAACAAAAAAAGAAAACCCTTTCTGTTTAAATAAATACAATATTTTATAAAGATATGTTAGTTGTTAGTAAGTTACTCAATTTTAATATAATAAGAAAATAATTAACTGCGTTTAGAAGTGATGAAACTTCTAGAAACGCAACAAGCTCGCAGGAGGGAAAATAAAGATTATGAATGACATGAAAATCTTATTGATAAACCTGCCATAACCGAAGTGGACGGATCATGTTATCGCAACGACAACGTATAGATAAACAGTTTTTGACTGTTTCCCGCTATGTTATAATATTGTGATGTAAATAATACATACATTTATTTTGAATTTGAAGTGAATTTTAGTACTATGTAAAAATCTTCCTATATGTTCTTTTGATCTTTAGGCTTTAATGAACAAGGAGTCTGATGATTTACTTAAAGATGTAGTGATTAATCCCGAGGTATTTAAAGGACATTGAAATTACTGTGACTCTGTAACTTGTATCTAAACCATGACATGATTAACCTCTGTGGTATTATAGTAACATGCTGATGCGACGCGTCAAGGGCAAGGGAAATTACTCTTATCAAGTTGTGGCCACCTCTTTCTACTAAAATAATGCTAAAATTGTTTATGCAAAAGAAATAAAATTGAAAGAAATATAATATGTGGAAATTAGTAAATAATATAAAGATGCATATTTCTCTTGTTCCATTAATTGGTTTAAGCTACGCAGCGGATTTAGATAGGATTTTCGCTGATATCTAGAGAATTTCTCTCAAAAGGTTTATATTTATTATTTATGCATATTACATTAATAGAAGGTTTAGGGAAAATTGATATATTGCAATTAAGTTGTAACAAATATTTTTGGATGTATACATTGGTAACGCTGGTTTAAGCCTTTTAAGATATATCAAATAATATACTTCGAAATTTGCGCATCTTAAAAAAACCTGTGAAAGAATTTATCATTAATTAACGCCTAAATATAATCCACACTATTTTAAAATCTTACATGAAATTTAAAAAAAATACATGGTTGTTTGCGTAGTTGTTTTAGCCAATACACTATTAAATCTTATCCAATTAAATATGTTGTTTATATCGTGTATAATGCCATTCATATAATATAATTTTAATGAGTATTTTGAAGGATATTATAGATTTAATATTACGCGCAACAAAAAAGTCGTTTAGTGATGTCACAAAGTTCCTATTGCGAATATATACGAGATGGTTATAAGTCACCTCTGTCCGTGATATTTTTAGTTCAAACTATAAATTATCCAATTACACTACATGATCTATCTACACATGGCTTGCTGTCTGGAACAGTTCCCTTAACTTAGAAAAAAAAACATACAACCGAACGTAGTAACCTCCTCCTTTTTCGAAGTCGTTTATAAACTGGAGTCGTCATTGTGACAAATAGTGTCGTTCGTCTTGTAATTCCATGCGAAACCTGGACTGATCGCTAGTATATAGTATAGATCGGATATTTGCATTGTTCGTTCGTTCGTCTATTGTTTTAGAGTCTCCGAACTTTTCTTATTAAACTACGGGAAGGCTTTACTTGTTGGGTAGGTATTATTTAATTAAGATTCTTTGAAATGGTTTTCTAATCACTTCATTGTTTTCTTACGTTGTAAACTATATAAAAGGGTGTTGATAATAATAGTGGCTCGATGGATAATTTTAATTTAATTTATTTTTAATTTATAATTTATTTTATTCTCGCTTTATTAAATTCTTAACTTACAGCCTCTACGATGGCTGAACCACTACTGACTCTATCTTGTTGGCGATGAAGCGCTAAAGAAAGCAATAATGGTTCATTTCGAACATCCACATAAAGTAGCTTGTATCTTGGTCCTCTATAGTTTTACACTTTAGAGAGTATATATAAATTACACGATTTAATTACGTCTAATCCATTCCACCAAGAGACTACTAGACGTAGTGAGGTCGTCCAACATTATGTGATAGATATTTCGCTCAATCGCTCGAAACGATGTATTTCTTTGTTTGTTATAAAAACGGCTATAGAGTGCAATTCCTTCTCGGTGTCTTTCATTCCCTCAACCCATAATCCGGGAGTCTTCAAGGAAAGACTGAATACTCATAATTTTAAATAAATACCTAACGTTGCTCGTATGATATGAACGTCGATTTAAAACTTTAATAAGTTATTTGTAAAGTAGACAATTACTCAAAGTTTTTAATAAAGTTATTGAACAACATCTTAACAGGATGTTATTAATACACTTGTTAAAAGTTTGCACGGTTTCTTTTTAAGTTACTTTGACAGGTTTTATTAAAAATAATACAAAATGTAATTGTTATAATAATATTTATTTATTTTACTTTATTTTTTAACCATATAAATTATTGAGTTATATTTTGATACGAAGAAAAAGAAATTTAATAAGCAATATATAATTAACTATAGTTTAAATCTGGTGTTTAAACCATACTTTATTTATCTAAACAATTCAATCTTATACTAATTTCAGGAAATAAACAATTGAGAATGTAAACTTAAAAAAATGGACGGACGTTATTGGAACTTTTTTTTTGTTCGCAGTGATGATATTCGTTTACATAAACTTGAAACGTAAAATCCCTTAATAGTATTAGATTACACATTACAAATTTAACACAATCTGTTTGTCTTTCATCAAACTTGCATCCGAAGTACGAGAGCTTCGTCCGCCGCTAAATCCAAGTAATTCGCTTGCACGTTGTCACTGAAAACGTAAATATTAAAAATATCCAAAATAATATTGTAGATATGGTCACAAATCTTCTATATTTTAAAGCAAAAAGAAGGAAATACACCTGTAAGTTCTAGAAGATAAAGCACTGCTGGCCTCGACTTCCAACTGTCCAAAGACAAGATCGAACGCTGTCAGATTGACGACGTGGTAAGTCCTTCCCATGTTCATCACCACGATGTATGTATCATCGTTGTACCACCTAAAAGTTGCCTCAGTTTATCATATAATACCTCAATAATCGCAATACCTAAATACTGTCTAATAATTACTTCGAGTATACTTTCTAATATAGTTTTTTCTCGTCTTCAACAAACGACCTAATATGTACGTAAATCTCTTACTAAACGCAGTACATTAATATAGATGCGTGTACATACAAATAGACAGACATTTCTGAAAATGATTGAAGTATATTTTATTATTTATTCCAAGACATATATTGAGAAATTATTAACCAGCTTTTACTCTCCTCTGGTCCAACTTGTACCGTTTCGTGATCAGCGAGTACATTTAGTTTACAGGCCGGTATGATTACAACGTTTTATAGGCGGTAGAACCACGCTGAAGCTATTACTGCTTTCAACATGAATGGGTCGGCTCGTTCGGAGTAGTACCACTCTATCACAGAAAACCGACGTGAAGTAACAGTGCTTGCATTATTGCGTTTCATTCGGTCAGTGAAGGCGCCGGAAGCCCACCTCCCCTCCTCTACTCCCCCTTCCCTATACCTTCTCCCAAACAATAGCTAGCACCGTACTTGCGACTCCCCTGATGTTGTAAGTGTCTATGGACGGTGGTGATCCACGTGTTCGTTTGCCTCATATGGTATAAAAGAAAAAAAACTGTCAATATATTACGGATTTCACAGTGGTAGTCGTGTTTTTGATTAAACTCTACTTAGAATTAAGTACAATGACATCACTTTCTCCTACTATTTTATTACACATGCAGGATTGAATAACGTTTCTTATTTATTCAGACATTTACGTAATAATGGATTTAGTGTTTAGTTAGAACGTCTAGCTCTTAATACAAAAGTTTGTAATAAATAAATATAATGTAGTAGGTACATTCATTGGTATCTATCTGTTTTGGAGCTATACACACAAGATACGTGTTAGGCTCACTATATATGGGAATAATAAATCTTTTCGTTGTCAACTTGGTAATACAATAAAATTCATAGACGCCATTAGATTGTCTAACATATTTGCCGGGGTCAATATTGCGTATTAAAAAAAAAGTCAAGGCAATTATAAAGACTGCCGATAGAAGTGAAAACCCAAAACAATTTAATTTAAACTGTGTTTAAACTTTTGAATGTTAAAATTAATTATAGTGTGAATTATTTAAATTTCATAATTTGTAAATCGTCCGCTATATATATGGATATATATGTAGAGAAATATATACTCATTGTATATATATAATATATACTAATAACGCACGGAGATAGGTATGTACCCAGTATACATATAGCTTATTGGAAGCGTTCGGTGACGATGGCGCGAGTTCCATGATTTTTGTTTACTCAAAAAAGTGCTGAACGCGCCTAAAGCAGTTTTCAGTTCAATATTCTACACCTAAATATTTCATTAAAGTAATTAAATACATTTTTGGTACACCATCAGTTAGGGACTTCAGACACTTACCTTTTAAAAGCGAATACCTCGTTGTGAAGAGCCAAAGACTCATATCTGCCGAGTCTGAAAGCCGGACGTATACGAAGATTCGTCAAGGTCCTATAAACTTGGTAGTGAGACCTCACCGCTGACCTCTCGTTAGCCACGTTTATAGATTCATATCCTTCAGCTATAGGGAGCCATGTGCGATCAGCTGATGAGAATCCTGCATTACATAAACGAACAAAACCTTTTAAATAACCCAAGAAAATGTTGTGTTTATGAAACCACAATGCAAGTGAAACTTTATTTCCAATCGTAGAATTTAACATTATTAGATTTAGGGTAATAAAATCGTATTTTTTAATCTTAATAATACAAAAATGGGAATGATAAGTGAAAACCAATAGTAAACAAGATATCCAACGATAAGCTTGATTTCATTCTGCGTATTGGAGTACGGAATACATAACAAATACAATCATTCAGACGATAGACGTATGTTAAAAACTGAACACAATATTTGATCATTGTATCCCCTTAGAATCGATCCAAGGGTGCCCCCATATTGGTATTCGCTGCTCTACCCAGCGCTTTTCACTTTACCCCTACTCCGGGGCCGGGTGTAATGTGACATGCGATAGATGGACAAAAATATTTGAGGCGATGAAAAAATGTTACACTTTAATAAACACTATTTATTAAAATTCCAATAATCTGATTCAAGAATATTGCTCTAATTAGACAGCTGAAAAAAGTAGAATGAAGTTACAAAACTAATTCACACTCTATCGATATTGATGTACTTTTAATTCAGATTATGTTAAAATATCTAAGTATAACTCTACATACTAAGTTCATGATCAATACATTAGTAGGTATATAGCACATTATTTTATGTTGGACCTTTTTATTCCCTGCCTGTCAGTTATACAGAATGGTTTCGCGCTCACGAGGTCACCGCGCAGCACACCTTGTCTTAGTGTGCTGCGTGGCAGGGACAGAGCCGCACTCTAGCTGCGATGGTAGGACGTGATTTGTCGCTTCCGAGTGTGGTTTTTTGCAGGCTTGGCAAACAATGGTCTCCTTCTGCAAGGAGATCATCTCGCAGAAGGAGGCGGCGGAAGGGACCCGCGAGGTAGATCCTGTAATCGGCCCTCTAGGCCAACGAAGGAGCGGCGGGAGGAGGCGGCGCTTTGTCCAACTCCTCCCGCCACCGTAGCTGGGCCTGAGGGGATGGACGGGGGAGGTTGAGTAGCATTGTACGATCCCTTGCCTCCCCAACAATTACGGTCTGTCGGTACACCTTGGCGTTTTAGTCCGTGCGAGTCGGATATAACCCACCCTCTCTCTCGGGAGGAAGGCGTATCCATAAGTGATTTCCCCACGTTAAAAAAGAATGTCTTTCTCTTTTAGTCTCCTCTATCAATTGGCATCTCTGTATTCATATTTTTTAAGCATATAATATTTATCACACAATTCATTCGCTTTTTTTTTTCGAACTGACTACGCTATTGAGCAAGCAAGGTCTTAACAGCTTCACCGGACTACGAATTCCTTCATACTTTTTTCAGTCTTCATCCATTCCTATATCCATTCACTTTCATACTCATCACTTTTCTCGTTATAAGACTTCTATCCTTCTTTATGACGAGTTCATTATGATATACCAGAAAAATAGACTGCTTTTTTTCAAATGACTAACATTCAAATGAAATGACTAAACTTCAAATATTTTTAATTTTTCATATAATTAAGTTTTCTTTAATTTTACAATTTTTTATCTCCACCTCGGATTATCATTCTGAACAACTAACTTACATTCTTATAGGAAATTGAGTGCACTAGAAAAAGGGTATCTTATGATTTTTTAATATAACTACTCCTGTAAAAATTATTAAAGTTAGACATTTAATGAATTTGGAAAGTTAGTATAATTTAATTTTAAATATTGCTAATGATATAAAAATAATAATATGTGTATAATAATGAATTTCGGATACGTACATTGCTGGTCTAGAATTTAATGAACTTCTAAACTTGATATGGTATGATCGTACCGACTGAACATTAAAGTCTTTTGTAACTGCTACATACAGCTAAAGTTCTTTACTAAGTTAATTCTTATACATATTCATTACCATTTAGGCTAAAGGATCCCATCAGACTTCGTAACTATATAATAATAATCATAAATACAGTGGTACAACAAAATAATCCCAAGGAGGGTTGATGTCAGGCAGGCGGCCGATCGTAAAAATGTAGCCAAATCATATACCACATGACAAACATGTTGTACCGACCCTACTTATGTGGGATAAGGGTAAGAAGAAGACGATTCATTGCCATTTAATTCCAAAAGTCAACTATTAAATGTGTAGGGTGATGTAAGTAAATAAAAAGGTCACGGCAATTTACCTTCAAATAGAAAGATGTGGATGTTTAATATCCACTTACTAACTCAACCCACATGATAACGTATATGACATCAATGACTATTCGAGTCCCTAAATTGACGTCAGAACGTGAAGTCCTCCGTGTTTTATTCACTCGGACAGGCGAAATATTCAAAGGGTAAATACGATCTATGAATAAATGAGAGGTACGCCTGTCGCAGAGCAAATGATAGACACCCCTTTTGTGAATATAACAAACACAAAAGAAAACATATTTCGGTTACAACGTTCACAATTCACTTCATTGTTGAAGAACAAAAGTTTAAAAAACAAAGGAACCAGTCGGTTTATTTTCTCATATTTCAGTATGGCTTAGTTAAACATAGGCAGATTGGAAAATTCGCTTAGTTGAGTTAATGATAGAAAGTTGAGCGGAAAATAAGCTCTTAGACGTAATTATTGTAGAAAGAAACGGTTCGGATAAAATAGGAACTTAATTTAGCCTTGTTAAGCCATCGCTTCTTTGATATAGGATAGAATTTTGCAGACTAAGAATTCCTCTTTAATTACTGTTCTACAAGTACTACTAACAGGCTAGTCATTTAAGTACCAAAGTCATTTATAAAAACATAAATTACTACTGAAAAAACATGAGATAAAATATCTCTTTTTTGTTCCAATTTATTTGTTGAAACAATATAATAATCTGTATATATAATAAGAATGTAAATCCAATTTTTGTGAAAAAAAATGTTGCAGGTATCTAGGAATAAGTAATTAAATATATTTTAGAAATATCTAGTTGTCTGTATCTCTGTCGGTCTAAACAGACCGAGCAATCGCTCGGACACGTATCGCTACTAAAATACTGCGTTGGTGATGAAATATCACAAAGAAAGTGACAGAGCATATCCTGAAATAACATTTAGTCTTCGTGTCATTGAAATCGTTCAACTATATCAAAAGTTATTGTAATTTTAATGACGACAACACTTAAGTACGAGAGAAAAAATAGTAAATGGGCTTAATATGTTCAGATAATTTTACAGTGACTGCTTTTTACATTAGGTTCCCCGAGGACGGAGTCGTATGTGGCTAGTTAATTTATGAAAACATAAATCACAATGGAAAAAACATGTGACAAAAATATCGATATCTCTTTTTTTAAATATTAGCACGGCAAAATATCTGCACTATGCATGATGGCAAGCACAGTACAATCCAAAAACAAAGGCGAGCACCGAGTGACACACTATCTACCGCCGGTCGCCGCTGTCATGCCGACCTGCAAAAAGCTGGATATGCACAGGCTGATACCGAAACGCGACCCGCAGAAGCGAATCACTATGACGGGATTTTTTCGCCATATAAATGGTGGTTGCGACCCAGTCAGGCTGTAAAACCCTACCGCTCCGCTTTCGCCATTGCCTCGTTCGTTATTCAGCAGGGTGCACTACGTGCAGGTGCGGTTGGCTTGGGTGTCTCAAGTCTTATGATGTTATTCGACACCCCTTACACCCCAATACTTTTTTATCTCCGTTTTATTTGTTGAAGCAATGTAATAATATTAAAATATAATTAGGACCTGCATTTTTATCGTTGCTCCATTGGAAAGGCGTGCGTACCGGGTCTCTCGAAACTTCTATAAAATTAATAGGGTCGTCGGTATTGCAGGCCAAAGGGTCCTTCGTTTCGCTCCACGGCACAAATCCATTTAACATTCCTATTTCTTCACCCTGTATTGTAAAATAATTTACTATTCATAACCGTGGTACTATTAAAATTATTTATAAATGAAGTTGAAATTAGTTTCTCAAATTTTAAACATTCGAAACGAGGATTGCTGAAGGATAGCGTACCTCGGATACAGTATGTGCTAATTTTACGATATAATTAAGTAAATAGAGAATGAAAATCAACAAATCGCGGTTAAACATTAAATAGTATTCAACTATATACTTAGCTACCTACCACAATCAAATATCTGGTGGCAGTTATCGTTTAGTAAATATGTATCGTTAGGTATATTTGGTAGCAAATTGCCGTTTCAGAATTTGCTATATTATATATATTTTATATCATAGGAGGCAGGCGAACACGTGGGTCACCTGATTTTAAGTGATCGTCACCATACATAGACACTTGAAACACTAGGGGAGTCGCAAGTACGTTGCCAGCCTGATGTAGTACGGAGAGGATGGAGGAAATGGGTGGGTGGGAGATGGTCTTCCGGCGCTCTCACTGACCGAACGAAACGCTACAATCCAAACACTGTTACTTCACGTCCGTTTTCTGTTAGAGGTTGGTACTACCCCAGACGAGCTGACGCATTCATGCTGAAACCAGTAATAGCTTCAGCGTGGCTCTACTACGTACACAACGTTTAAATGGCAACGTCTATAAAATGTGTTATAGTAAGATTCTTGTCCACTACTAGACTGTGATAAAAATCATAATAAAAGGCACTTTCATTTGATGCCATACTGAATAAGGCAGTTTAAATGCTATTATTATCTAAAGATCCTGTAATAAAATAAAGAAAATAATACAAAACGCCTAATAGCATAGCGATGAATATGAAGGAACTATTTGCAAGGCATACAAGCAATAACGTCTTAAGATAATGTTGGATTGTTTTATATTCTCTAATGTATAAGTAATATATTTATGCAACGCAACTTCTGAAGAATCGAATAAGTTTTGAGGTGCTACTTCCTGAAGAGTTAAAACACGTGTTACGACTCTGCCACGTGATTTTCTTACACGAGCGAGTTATATTATATACGAGTGTAGACTTGAGAGTGAAAAAGTTCTTCAATAACGTCGAGTATTTGTTCTAAATTACTATTGAGGTGGATATTAAATATAGATATAAATGAGTGTATATTTTCAACTACAGTAGGTAAGTAGACTTACTGTATACATTTTTATCATATTGTCTTAAGGACGCAGATAATTTGAGAACAAAACACTATCAAGAACGGATCTATAAACTATTGTTGTCTCATGCTGGCTTATAAACTCACTACGCTAAAAGTTATTAGGTAATTGGATACATGTTCGCTGATACCAAAACCGGATACAACTGCCCTACAGCTAATTTCTTGTTCAATAGAGTGCAAAAGTTAGTATACCAAAAGGTGTAGTAGTATGTACCCAATGTCAAAGAAAAAAACTTACCATATATGTCATAGCTATCCCAGGTAATAAAAGAACTAGCATATTAAAAGCGTCGACTAGTTCAGGTCTGAACCGAGATGCCACTCTGGTTTTATCATGATAACCAACCTAAAAACATATTTATTATAGCAAAACACCTCTACATTTTAATACATATTAGTTAATCGTTAAAAATAGCAGTTTAAAGCTCAATACTTTTCCTTCTATTTAATTTACAGCTTGATAATTGAGATACAATAATAATCAAAATTTTCTTCACAAATTTCTTTGAAGTTAGATTATGCTAAAAAACAAAACCAAAATTATGGAATGTCGTCAAGTGAACTTGTCCATCTAATAAAGATGGACGATGAATAGAACAATTGTGTCTCATGGACAATTGATTAAGTAATAGTCCTTAATTCTACAATGACGTAATAGCATTCGAATGTATAATTAGATGAACGGAGATCGCCATTGTCAAGCAAGAGGATTAATACTGTTAATGCGTATTATTAAATACGAAGGCGTGTCTAAGCGTGAATCTAATAATCTACTGTACTGTTCACTGTACTGAAATCTTATGAATTAATCATAATTCTAGACAATCTAGAACTCTTATAGTCATCATGTCGTAAAAGTAATTAAAGATAAGATAATTATAACACTAGTAGTAACACTCGGATTTCTTAAAAAAATATGAGCAATTTGAGAGGACGTTGTATAAACTTGACCTAAGATGTATAGGATATATTATCCAAATCATTCATAATATAAAAGTCCCTGCAAACTATATATTACTCATTCTATATAAATAAATGTTTCCGGACCATTACAATTTGCCATTTTTCAAGCCTACTCCTTTCTCAAAGGCCGGCAACGCATGAACAACACCATTGTCAGTCCGTATCAGTTAACTGCTGGGCATAAGCTATTTTCAAGATCTTATCAATTCAAACTACCTTTCGCAAATCGTCAGATGATATAAATTTATTGTTCTTACCACCCAATTAGCCGGCTTTTTCAATGGCTTGTAAGTCAACCATTTATCTACAGCGTATTTAATGTCTCTCGCATCCGACTCCTTATTCAAATCCTGGATTAGAACGAAATTTACCGGGATCTGTGCTCCTAAATGGTTTCCCTTCCCATAATACCTCACTGCATTTTTAATATCCGTATAAGCTTCAGTTATCATTACCCTGGAACAAATTGGAAATGGCGTTTTACGAATGGCATACACGCCTTTACCCGGTACCCTTAATTAATATGTACAACATTTTAAACAACATCAGCTAAAATTGGTTGTGTTGTCAATATTCAGTTATTTTAAAAATTGAATTCGTATTGTACAATAATTTTATATTTGCTGTGATAACTAAATTATCTTTTTTGCTTCTTCGTTTATGTTACATTCGAGATTTATAAATCTAAAATTTACATGGCTACGTTCCATGAGTTATATTAACCTTCCATTAAATCGTTTAAAATTTAAAGGAGTTTCTTGAAAATTGGCTTTTACTCAGGTGAAGTTTTAATTACTTTGGGTCTGAGTGTAAGGGTCAGGTTAGTTATAAAATTATGACGTATGATTTATTATTCGTTGACTGAATTTAAAGCGGACGAAATAATACATTTTTGAATAGGTTTTCGCAAACTTAGTTTATTACTTATGACAAGCTTTAATTGTTCATAAAATTAAAATATAGCTACATATTTAATCGGGTTTAAATAAATCATAAACTCTGTCGTATCTGACGTTCATCTACTATTTATTCATTAGTACTTTCTATTTATGATATAGTTAGACGTGGCAATTGTGTTCGTGTCTACCATAAACCAGCACCTACCATATTGGCACGCTTAGCTTAGGCATGTCGCTTTTCGCAATTATTCCGTGTACCACCAGTAATATAACGGCGTTTGTACCCAACTAATTTGCTACCATAATAGATATGGTAATAAATCGCTCATGGTAATTCTCTTTTAGTTTGTTGCGTTTCGGGATAATTCAGTGTCTATCAATGTATACAGTTCTCAAGGATCGCCATTATTTTAGTCTGCATTGTTCTTATTATTCGTTACAATACCTTTACTTTGTATTGCTACAATGGAAAAAAGAAATACCTCGTCAAATTATCCCGAAGTGTAATAGAATCAAACACATCGCGAAACTGTGATACAATGTCATAAGTCTCCTCTTGGTCTTTGGTGTAAACATGCTCCAGATAATTATATTCATCCGGGCTCACTCCTGGTTTGCCAGTAATCGGTTCGTTCGGATAATGGCCACCGTACATGTCTTTGTCAGCTTCGAAAATATAATTTACCGAATTTACTCTCAATCCTGCCACGCCTTTCTCCAGCCAAAATTTTATGATGGTCTGAAATTTTTGAAATAATGACCATTTCTTATTATTTGGCATTCTTAATGTGTAGGTAACTAAATTAAGTATCTTATATGTATGTATTTAACGGTCCTATGCCGATTATCTGATTAAAATAAAACGTATGTAAGTTATGATGCGCGTATTCGCTAGATTTTTAAATTGGTATAACCCCTTACCTAAGGTGGCGTGCGAGTTTATTTTATTTTGAAGATAGCTGGAATTAATTTGCGTACAAAACTTACTTTTTTCTAGACGTGTCCATCTGATTAATATCATATGTTATTGTTACTTTTGTATTATATTATAAATTAAAAAAGGTTCTAAACGTAGAATATAATGTTCTTTATCAGGAGCTCAACTAGCGCTTCTAAGTTTGTCTAATTCTTTAAAAAAGTACCTCAAAGTACAAACACACTATTTTATTTTGATTACTGATCAACTTACCTTAATTTCTTCGACGACAACAGGGTTTCTAAAGTTCAAATCTGGTTGTCCGGCTCCAAACTGGTGCAAGTAATATTGGTCCCTACTAGCTACGTAGGTCCATGCGCTTTTCCTGAACACGCTTATCTATAATTATTTGGTAAATTGTTCTATTAACTAAAAAATATATTTTAATAATAGAATAGATAGGTATTATATATTTAATACCAGGTTGTAAATGTGCGTTACTACAATTCCAATCAATCAAAAATACTATATTCAATTTAGGATCTGAGAAGGCACTCATGAATATCAAAACTTCACTGGTAAGGAAAACATCCCAGTCATTGAGAAGAACTAGCTAAAAACTCGATCTGGTTTATCTTTTCGTTATATATATTGTTACAAATGTAGATAGTTACATTCTTTATTGATGGATGCTCAGAGAGGGATGTCATTTCCAGACGTCGCCATCGTTTACATATTGATCCACTCTATAATATAGCCTTAATAATTATAACATTTAGAGTAATATTTCTAACTTCATACTATATAATACTTTCCAGTCTAACTTTCATTAGTTCTCTCTTATGTTATACAAAGAACTCCCGAGAAAAAATTCATGCATTTAGAATCAACAGTTTAAGTAATGTTTTGCCTGTCAGTGAATATTAAGAAATTTATTGAATAAATTTGAAAATTTGTGGCTTTGAATCGTTCACTATAAAGCAATACCTTTTCAATAATATGCATATTCATTTACCCAGTTATTTGGTGGGCTTCTCATACCGCGATCATCCAAATGTCCATTCTCCCAAATATACCAGTCGTTGTAGTATTCATCTTTGTTGGCCGATTTAATGAACCATTCGCTCTCGTTGCTCGTGTGGTTTGGCACGAAGTCCAGCACTATCTTTATGTCTATAAAATTAATTATTCAACATGCTAACGATAACGTAGCCAAATGTATCTATTAATCAACCGTACAACGAAATATGACGGTGATTGCGACTTTAAATCAGAATAGTTAACCCAACCAACATATAAGACCCATCATAACTTGGGATGAAATTCCTTAGTTACTTAGGAATCTTTGAGAAGAATTCGAAAAATTTCATGCATCTATAACTGATTTTTTTAGCGATTGTGAGTAGCTTATTTTTTGGCGATCAAGTTTCTAGATTATTACAGCCATTGTCGAGTAATAACTTTGTAAGTGCCTTGAGATAATTTCAATATTAGCCCCCTTGTTAGAACTTACGAGGGAGTTTTAGTTGCATCTCAGAATTCATGCTCCGTGGTATTATTTTCGATCCACTTCACGTGTGCACAATAGCTGAACTAGATTACGTAAAACGCTATCAACTTTACAAAATATAAAACTGAATAACACAAGATCATTAATAAAATATACTACTACGTGCAGTTCTAAAATCCCGCCAGAATCTCAAGAATTGCTTAATTATTCTATTATTAACCTTTCGGACTCATCTCTTGAAGGGTTAGATTTTTCAAAACCCCTTTCTTTAAGAAGGAACTGGTCCATGTACGTTATATAAACAACTTTTCTGTAATAGTTTATGTTTCAGTTAGTTAGCCTTAAGAGTTTTGCTGCGTGAGTTAACTTCAGTGTCGCTCATAAACTAAAATATTTATTTAGAACTTTATTCATTAAAATTATGTCACAATGAAAACTCGGCGGTTAAAGGTTTAAACATGAATATTAATAATCTCTGTCATGCCAGCCAACAAATACTATGCTAAAACATAGCTAGGTACATATACAGTGTCTGCTACAGTAATATTACCTGTTGAAGCGAACTGGCGAATGCGAATGGTGGTAGAGCCACGCTGAAACTATTATTGGTTTCAGTATGAATGGGTCGGCTCGTCCGGGGTAGTACCACCCTCTCATAGAAAACCGACGTGAAGTAACAGTGCTTGCATTGTTGCGTTTCGTTCGGTCAGTGAGAGCGCCGGAGACCCATCTCCCCTCCCCTCTCCTCTCTCCTCTCTCTTTCCCTCCCCTAACCCTTCCCTCCGAAAGATGGCAACGCACTTGCGACTCCTCTGGGGTTGTCAGTGTCCATGGATGGTGGTGATCACTTAACAGCAGGTGACCCACCTGTTCGTTTGCCACCTATAACATAAAAAAAAACTTATACATAATTGAATAGTGCTATGCTTGAGATTGTATCTACTGAAGAGATAATTACCTGACAGTACTATTAAAGCTTAGATACTAAGCTGTATATATAGCAGACGATCAATCTAATCATCTCAATCAAAAGTTTGATTTACGAAAGTCCTCGAAACTCATAAGGCGTCAGTTAATACATAAATAACATCTCACAAAACTCCACCCTACAAATATAAACTCTCAAAATTATAATTACGATGAACATGTTTTAATTATCCTATTCAATGAATCGAATAATTCCCATACCAGTGTATGTTGGAAAACAAACCAATTTGCTAATAATTATTTAGTCACAACACAACATGAGTGGAACTGAAAATATAAAAATACATAAACTATGAAGAGATTAATTAGAGGAAATACGATAAACTGTGTTGTGATTGACGTAATAGAGTACCACTCATCGTCTCTGATTAGCTAGAACTCTTGATTTGACCTACAGCCACACATTAATATAGCTTAGAGAATATTATTCTCTATCTATTAGTGTTATCGCCTTTTTTATCATATAAATGTGCATCGTTGATTATACCACCTGGGTTGTAAAGAAAAGCTACCTACAAATAAATAAATGTTACTTTGACTCTTTCCTCACATTAGGAAGGGCGACACAAAATGCTGTCTTCCTTCTTACCATGAACTGAGATTCGGCTTATTATAGTCTACACTAAGTTAACTCTGCTAATTGTCCTTAACTCATGAAAACTAAATAACAACTATCATAGCCTTTAAAGTCTTCCATAACTGCCTTGGAAATATAGGAATATAAAAGATATTTATAGTGTATTCTGTTAGCATTTTGGCTTTAACTAGACCTTAAATTGTACATATTAGAAAACTTATAACAGTAGTAAATAGAAAAATATATTAATGACCCAGATATCAACTTTAATATAATATATAATTAGAATAAATTAATGGAATTCAGCGTAATAGAAAATTATGTACGCAATCTGTCTTGTTAACAAATTTAATAAAGCCCTCAATATCCCTTTGAACTTAATGCATAAATTTACATTAAGTATGTTCCCATGAATAATGTAAAGTGTTTGCTTACATGTTGCTCTATTTCATGATATACCTTTAAATGATCGTGTTTATCACAGCTTAGTGATACTAGTTTCGCATTTACATAGGGGCTTACTTCTATCATGTCGGCTTTAGAGTAGGAATCGTTAGTTTTGAAAGATTTTGTATGACATGTTTATTATATCATTTGAAACCTCCTACTTTAAGAGTCGTGAATGCTTTAAGTAATTGGTTTTAAAATGTGATCCTGAAGTCAATTATTGGAAATACCTTTGAAAGCTACGTGTATACATATACCTTCATCTACTGTTAATTATTACAGATGGACTTTGAATGAAATAATTGTCGATAACTTGTAATGGAATTGTTTAATGTATTTGCGTATTTACGATTAGACGGGCGACAATAGAATGCTAGAATAAAATAGAATGTGAAGAAAAAATTGTCTTTTGTTTTACGTTTGAATTTTGAACGTAATGTTTGTGTGAAAGGAGTATTATTAACATCTACAAATATGACCAAAAGATGTCGGCGATTGACCAGAATAAAATTTTGTATTTATTGAAACAAACTAGGCGATCTCTTAGATATATATTCGGATAGACTTTTAATAGACTAGCTGTGGCCGCGACTACGTCCGCGTGATATTTAATGCAAAAATACAGTATTTAATAAAATAATTTGAATCTTAGCTCTCATTAAGAGGTTTTATAGTGAACTAGATTTTAGTACTTTAGCAGTGATACGTCTCCAAACAAACCGACAGACAGATATACAGACATTCCTAAAAATTATTGAAATATAACACATTTTGTTACTAATTCCTAATTCCTTTTTTTTTCACAAAAATCTAAAAAATACAGACACGTTAGATATACATCCTTATTATACGTATCGATGGAAAAATGGAGGCCAAACGTATCAATTAAATGCCACCGACAAGATTGTTAAATGCTGCCAAAAACTGTTGGCTGCAGTTTTTATACCCATATTGCATATCTCAACATTGAGCCAAAGAGAAAAACGTAGAAAGAAATTATTAAAACGTTACACCACATGATATTATAAATACAAATGATACTTCTGAATCAGGTAACATTACATACAAACCCGTATTATTTCCATGTGAATGCACTTTGTCAAACGCAATGCGGGAAGCAACTGGCTAAGCCATTGAACACTCTATAACACAATACACTCGCCAACATTTAGAACAATGTAAGTAGTTTTGAGTAAATGTTGAATAGTTAAAGAATGAATAGTATTACCTCGTTCTTGTTAATATATATGGCATAAAAAAAAACTTGTAAAAAAGGTCTCGCAACTCAGTTCTTCTACCGTAAAATGTTGTGAGATCCATGTGATACTAAGTCAGTTACTTTATTAAGTCCCCACTTAAAGGACTCCTTTTTTTTTACATGGGGAAATCCCTATGGATATTCACCCTAGCCAGATAGCTGAGGGTGGGATATATCCAACTTGCACGGACTAAAACCCCATGGTGTCTCCTTACACCTATTTGTCCGGATAGCAGGAACTGCCTACGGCACTGCGTCTGCTCGCCTGACAGGTGCTGGCTCCTCATAAGGGGCCCCTTCTGCGGCCTGAGTGGGTCAAGATAGTAGACCCCTTACGGAGGGGCGGGTGTTAAACCCCTCCTCGACGGAGTGTAAGAGTCGCACGCCAAAATGCGCCTCCACCACGTGGGCTTGCTATAGTGCAGGGCGACGGACGTGCCCGCATGCCCTTTACGCGGCATTAGATCGTCTTCGACCCGTCGCCGCCGTGTTCGTCGGCCGCGGGAGATGAGCCTGGTGGATTACGTAATTAGCTAACCTAACAATATCTTATAGTGACCATATCAATATTCAAATTATATGGTTTAAATAAAATAGATTGACTAGTTGCTATAGCAATGATAACGCATATACTAAAACGCGTAACGTATAAGAACAAAAATTCTTCCTTACCGTGCTGTAACAAGTTTCACTTCAAAAATCAGTAGCCGAATGTATGTAGACGCATTACTTCACATTGGCTGAAACTATTTGGCTACTTTCTTCCGTGTATAATTGTCAAGACAAGGTTGTATGAAAGCAAAATGTTTGAATAATCGTCAGGAAAAATTAAAACTTTGGCTTAAAAAATCTTGATACTAAAATGTGAGTGAGTAGTCAGACAGAAGAGAAAAGGAAGATGTTGAAAAATTTACAGATTATGTTCAGTTCATTTTATTTCATCTCATTTTACAGTACACCCGGGCGAATCTGGGGCGGGTCATCTATTATATAATATATTTCGCATACCAAGAAATACCGCTTTCTTTACATTAGGTTATTGGATTTTGATACGTGAAAGAACAATTTGCAACTCACTAAGTTCACTGGCTTTCTTCAACAGCTGTTCGAAATCTTCGGTACTTCCAGATTCTGGTTGAATATTGTAGTAATCTGATATATCATAGCCGAAGTCGTGCATCGGAGATTTGAAAATGGGAGATAACAATACTGCTTCTATACCGAGTTCCTTTAAGTACTCCAATCTTGAAGTGATTCCTAAAATATTATAATTTTCAAATAGAATCATATCGCATAATTATCCTTTACTAGCAAATGTTTGAAATTATATTTAAAAAAAATTATGGGTTATGTCATTTATAACGAAAATTACTTCGTGTCAGTGAAATCATTCCCAGAATCGAATTAGTATTTGGATCGTAGTAGTATGGTACAAACAAACCAACTTTACATATTTTGAATAATAGTAAGGATATGCGAAAATATACTTCAGTTTCTATTTATCCAATTGCTTTTATAACCTTTACATTGGCTTGTTCATTTGTAAAAGATACATATATAAAAATGGTTATGGTTTAATTAAATTAGTAGCTAGAGCTTCTCATTTAATTCTGTCAGTTTTTGGAGCCTTGTATAACCTTTTCTCGTGTATTAATTACTAACTGTTGTACGCAACTTTGTTTTCTTGTAAGTGGTTGTAATATTCTATAATAGTACTTAGTCTGTGCGTAGTAACCTTAGGCTGTCTTTGATTTTTTTAATTGTAAATTTATTATTGCAATGTAGCTTCTGTAAACCATTTTCACATTAAGATATATAAAAAAGTCAAACGATGTCTAATCTACATAATTATCTTTCTTTAATTTCAAGTAGAAATCTAATCTAAATCGGTAAATAAATGCTCAAACAACAAACACTTTCCATGTTATTGCAAAAAAGTTAAATATGTATTGATTACTTGCTTTAAACAAGTTTGGGTACTTTCGTATTAAATGCACCACGATCGCCGAACGTTCGAGATCTTGCTCTTTTATCTCGGTTTGGTTAGGTTAGTTTAGACGTGCGAAAAAGGATAACGCGAGCTTGCTGCGGCAGCAGTCGGCGAGTGCGGTCCATTTAATACGAAAGCATCCAAACTTTTTTAAAGCAAGTATTCAATACGTATTTAACGTTTTTGCAATAACACGGTTTAAGCTTATTTATGTAGATCCAATTTTAAGAAAACAGGAGAAAAAAAATCCTATCATTATAAATATTACAGTTACGAAAGTTTGTGGGAATGTTTACTACTTTTTCATACAAAAACTACTGAAAGGACTTTGACGAAACTTTCCAGTAACATGGTTTCTATCTCAGAGTACAACACAAAGACTACTTTTACTGACGTTGTTTAAATAGGCCACAATATAACGATGAGTATCAAATGAGTTTGAGAAAAGTTATGATATCTAGGAGTTATCATAGCGTGCGAGGTAAAAACCGAGAACGTTACGAGAAGATAATGTGTCGTATAAGTACATAGAGAGTACACGAATACTATAAATTAAAAAAGAAATTATGACACCAAGTGCAAACTCCAAATGAAACTTTTTTTTCGGATCGTAGGCATCTAACTGAAAATTTTCGGAAAAATATCCGATTTAGGGTATTAAAATCACTTCTTAATTCTAAGTTAATAATTGAGAAATGGAAATGACAATGGGAAATCAATAGTAGACAAGATATCTAGCTATAAAATCGAACAGTAAAATGTAATCTGCGTATTAGAGTACGAAATACATAATCAATACAATAATTCAGATGATAGATGCATATTAAAAACTTAGCACAGTATTTATTTTAATCATTGAATCACTTTTAATTGAACCAGAGGTCGTCGCCATGTAGACAGACCTTAGTTGCCTTGCCGAGCGCCTTTCACTTTACCCTTACTCTACGGCCGGCTATAATACGACATGCGATAGATGGACGAAAGAATTTGAGGCAAAGGAAAAAAAATTATAACTTTAAAAATAAATGTAATTGATTTACCGTTCAGATCTCCAATTCCATCTCCATCACTATCCATAAATGACCTCGGATATATCTGATAGAAAACTGCCGTCTCCCACCAATCTTGTCTGACGTTCACATTTTCGTATCTCGCTTGTGCGATTATCGTCAATATACTGATCCCAAATAACCACCACATGCCTGTATGTAATGTCAAGAGAATAATTGACTAAAACGCAAATCTTTATCGAAAATTATTTACGCTATATGACGGTAATTAATGGCATAACTTACAAAAATATGAAACATGAATTACTCAATATGATTCGTTTCAAATATTTAGAAAAATTAATAAAGAAATTCAGTAACTTTACGGGCACTGTAAAACTTTTCAACAGTCTGACGATCCGGTAAAAAATAATAAAAAGAAATTAGCCTTAAAGAAACGTTACACTTTTTCGATAAATTGGCGGATGTATTTGGAAATTTCCTCGCGAAATTTTGCGTTCGAGAGAGTTAACGACAAACAGCGATGTTTATTCGAATATTTTTTGCAATTGTGATACAGACTTACTCGAAGTCCTTCGAGGTGTCTGTAAAATTAATTGGCATATAAAAATGTTTGTCTCCTTTATATTTCGAACTCTATATCGAAGTAAATCGAAAAGGTTTCTTATTTTTTAACAACTTCCTCGATTTATCTACCTGAATGGAGTTTTTGGAAGTTTTAGCCTGTCATGTAGTGGCTTTTATATTTTATTCATAATCTTGTGTTATTTCACTATATACTTTGGTAATATTGGTTGCATTTTATATAATTTAGTTCGGTTATTGGGCATAAGTAAAGTCAATGGAAAATTATAATACGGAGCATGAATTCTCAGATGCAACAAAAACTCCCTGGCAACTTCTAACAAGAGGGCTACCATCTTGTAAGAACATTGAAAGTATCACAAGAAATATGTAGTATATATTCGTTGGCAATGGCAGTGATTTCTAGAAGATTTCTTGCCAAAAACAAAACGAAATTAAATCTACCTGAACATCAAACGTATTGATTCGGTTTGTACCTGATTACAATATTGAAATAAAAAAGTTATGATTTCTAAGAATTTTGAAATAGTAAAAAATACGTTCAGGGTACGACATTTTTAAGGAATCAGAAAGCATGTGATATTATTGATACAGCACGCGTATAGATTCTATGGAGATTGTTTACTATCAGGCGGATCGTGAGCTTTTTACCAATATCTTTGTGCAAAATATAATAATTTTGTCAGTAATCTCATCTTCATCTTTAATAAAAGCTAGCTCCATAGCTATGGGTACATTTTATTCGATTTAAATTCATTTTGGGCTATTTTATTTTTAGTAATTTTATAATTACTGCTTAATACGTATTGCCTTTTATTGATATTAAGTTTCTCTTCCTTCCTTTATTTGCTTGTAAACGTCCTGCCAAAATCGGTTTAGACATTTCAGAGATTAGTCTGGACAAATAACGTTTCAGTTTTATTTATATATTTACGGGTTAAAAATACGTTTAATTAATATAGATGCTTAAAGTTACGAATAATGTATATTACTTTATAGTCTTAAAAAAAAAAAATTTACAGTAGTATTTCTATAATAAAAATTAAATACCTTAGTCGGGTGAAAATCCTTCGACGTACTGAAATACTTTAGATTTGCCCGACTCTTTATATTACTCGACTCGAATGTAATGTTTGAAAACATATCATATTTATTCGTACTGTAAATGTAACATTGTAAGGATCGAGTTTTGAAAACAAACGACTGTCAAAGTTATGAGTAACTTGAGTCTTCTCAGCGAATAAAATATAATTACTTCGGACAGTTCACGTAACGATGTTTTCAATTTTTGTATTTATTAAAACTAGCTTGTTTGTTGGTATATTCTGGATAAAATGTAGGTTATATCGTTATCCGGGTATTAGGCTATCTCTATGCCAATTTGTTAAAAGATTTAATCGTGAAAAAGTATTGTAACAGTGTTATTATCATATTTAAAATATTGTTACGCCCTTGACTAATGAACGTGCCCTTTTGCGTCAAATGAAATGTTGCTGCAAAAGCATTCATAAAGTCAAAAGTAAAACAAACGGACTAAATCACTGTTCGTATTTACACCTAATACTAATCTATAGTTATAGTTCAGTTGTAGATTTATTCCTTTTGTTCCTCTAGGCATTCGCGCCGGTTTCCACAATAAAACTATCCCCTTCTATGGTGCGCTTATATAGGTTTTAAAGCGGAGGGTGGAACTCTCTCGAAAGTTATTACAATTTGATTTATGACACCAATAGCGCTTTAAAGAGAGGGTTGTCTAGTTTTTCTAATGTCTTGTTACAACAGTCGGTTTTCAATACGTGCGTCTTTTTCTCACCCATCGATAAGCAACTGTACTGTTTAATTTGTTATATCGAGTCTGTTTAGGATGTCTGGAGACAATGTTAGAGTGACTTTCGTGTTCGAAAATAATGTACCTAACTCTTTATACTTAATTACAGCTGTTCAGCAATTTTTCATACATTAGGAACTAGAGGCCAAGTTTAACTTCATGCATTCCAATGCATTCAATTTTTCTAAGAATATAATTTCTATGATGGTTTTCAGTATAGTTTTATTCATTTCATTTTTTGACGTGATAACGTCTTATGAATCGATGAACGCCGACTGCATGCATGAAAAAGCATGACTCATCGTCACGTTCTGTCTGAGCCGAGCGTGCAAGCGTGAGCGTAGAACAAGAGATGCAGAAGCGCGATCGGCCTAAGCGTTCGACCTGTGACGCATCTATCTATATAGATATATCTATATAAAATAATTCAATTCAATCTATACTATATTTACTATAATAAAACACTAGTCCAACTCTGTACAATAAATATTTTATGAAAATTATAATAGGCGTATACATTGTTATCGATATAGAAGCCAAAAATAATCCTTTTACATTTTTTGTCTGTCTGCTTGTCCCTGTGAACACGTATCACTCTGAAAGTAATTAATCAATTTTAACGAAACTTGGCACAGCAATAACTAATATTACAAGGTTACATCTAAGTTTTTGTCCCATAAAACGCAAGGGATTCCCCAGGATAACGGACGAAAGTCAAAAGTTTGTAGTTAATTAAATTCTTGTCAAATTCTTGGAATAAAGAAAAATCTAACAATCAACCAAAGCGCCACCTGCTAAGTTTACACACAAAATTTCATCAAAATCGGTCCAGCTGTTTAGGAGGAGTTCAGTGATATACACACGCATATAAGCAATTTATATATAAAGTATATGTATCCCATATAAATATGCAAATAGGTTTGTCTAAATCTTATATTCATTCATATTGATTATTCTGTCTATATTATTATAGGAGTATACTGATGACCATATTGTGTTTTGACCGTACTATTGACCTATTGCTTGTACTGTCGACTAGCTATTTTATACAGTACTGTTGGCTGGACACTTGAATGGTTCTATTAATATTCTATGGGTAATAATATCATCAGTATATCTCATGAATGACAAATTTTATACCTTCCTGTTGGTATCACCCCCTATATTTAAATATATGCTTTGATATTCATAAATGTACTTTTTATTTTCAGGTAAGCAGCTTTTCAAACATTTGAAAGATATCACGTAAGTAGCAAATTCATTTGATATGATTTTTTATCAGATTGAAAGAAGTAAACTCAAAGAACGTTCAGACGTCTAAGATTATTTATGTTATTATATTATATAAATGTATTTTGTTTTTGAAATATTATTTTATAAAAACGATACGCTTTCTTTTTTCAGTATGGACAAATTTCAAAGAGTTTTAGTTTTTTTAATCAATAGAATAATGTACAAACTTGTACAGTATAGCGAAATTAAAATGTTTCATGGTTTCTTTTGAAAATCGTAACAATACTCAGCTTCTACAGAATCTGTCTCTCATATATTTCTATTTATAAGGCTCTTGAAAATAAGTCTGAAATAGATCATTAGTTTTTTGTGATATTATATTATATATGTGTATTATGTTTTAGAAATACGTTTTTTAAAAGCGATAGACTTTTAAATTTTCAGTATTGATACATTTCTATGATCCTAAAGTTTTTTTAATCAGTAGAACAATTTAGAAACTTAATATGGATTAGTGTAACTAATTACGAAGGAAGCTAAATTAAAATGGACTGAATTCGTCATTTTGTTCGAAAATCGTGGTAATACTCAGCTTCCCAGTATCAAACTCTCACAAATGTTACGTCTGTGGGATGAATTACGGAGGACCATTTTCTCCTAGGGCTCATGAAAATAAATCTATACGTATAATAAAAATGTAAATGCAACATAGTACATTTTCGATTTACGTGAAAACAATTGTTGCAAGTGTCTAGGAACGTGTAATAGAATACATTTCAATCATTTTTAGAAATGTCTGTCTGTTTGTATGAACACGCATCACTGCTAAAGTACTTGGTTCACAATAAAACCACATATACAAAATTATAAAGCATATTCTCGGAAGTAACGTAGTCTTTGTTTCATTAAAATCGGTCGACTCTATCAAAAGTTGTTGTAATTTTAATGACGCCGTGTTAAGTATGAGAGAAAATTAGATAAGCAAGATTCAATACGTTCAGATGAGTTTATTAGTCATTGTTTTGTACATCAGGTTCCACGTGGACGAAGTCGCGGGCATAGTTAGTCTAAAATATGATTTTTAACAATGGCAATATAACAATAACCCTAGCAGAGCAGCTTTCTAATATTTATGCGACATAACCGTGTGTACCATGAAACAAGCTGTTTGTCTCTTGGCATAAAAAGTGAGAAAAGTAAGGCTCAAGAATGCTGATAAAGAATTGATAAAATTTCTACGGTCAATGTACACGCCTCCAAGTTAGTTTTCGCTAGAATGGCGCATCAGTTTATACGTCCCCACGGGTATGAAATTTATTTCTTCAGAGTCTGTCTAATAAATGTTTACTAGATTCTTTCTTTTTGCAAAAAACGCTGAGAAATTCGACGAATTTGGTTGATTTCTTCATATTTCTTTTTACATTTTACATTCGGTAATTTAGCGATACTGAATTATATTTAAACCTAGTCTAAATTTCAAGTAGACAATTTTACGCCATTCATATGCCACAGACCTTGAGGAGGGCATAATGAACTACTTTGTCATAACAGCTCGCTTAGGAAGATTTTTTTCAGACACTATGCAACCAGTTAGACCTCCTCTTTCATTGGTCGGTATTAGTTTGAGATCGTAATTTACTGGTTTTAATTTACAACAAGAACTTTAGTTTTGAAGTAACCTATGAAATATAATAATCCTGTGGTACAAATCAAAGTAAATCAAAGTAAATAAAAAATTATGTCATAGGTGAACGTCAGTTTTCTATGAGAGGGTGGTACTGCCCCTGTCGAGCCGACCCATTCATGCTGAAACCAGTAATAGCTTCAGTGTGGCTCAGCCACCTACCAAAATGTATATGTGGATTTCCTATTTTTATAAGTAAATTAAGGTACGGTACATAAACGAACTTTACCTTAATGAACGTACACGTAGACTAAAATAATGAACACTCTTGTATACAGAAAGTCAAATGAACTTGCCGTTAGCTGACGGCAAGCTTTCCATTTTCTAATCTTCGTATGTCAGCCTTTACTTAACCCTTCGTGGGTCATTAATTCCCAATTATATGACTCAGCGTCAAAATATTGGAGAAAGATTTTCAGGATTGTAAAACATTACTAAAATAATGTAATTGTTCGTGTGCATTTTTGTACATTACAAAAAAATGCCCGCGACTTTGTCCGCATTGCGTTACAATATAAAACTTAATAACAATAATATATCGCCTAATGCCACCTGGTGGTGAGTTATAGCGAAACGGATAGCATTAAAGCGTTCCCTATAAAAAAATGTAGGTGTACGATATTTACTGGCGGAGGCTTATCCATTTATACAGCTTTAAAAGGTAAATGAGTTCAAAGATATAGGAAATAACAGCAGATACAGTACTTATAGTTTTTTAAAATATAATGACGATGAAATTATTTTCCATTTTTGGAACTGTTATATCATAGATGATAAATTATAACTTGCTATATTTTCAAATTATCATCACATGTTACAGTGATTTTCAGCTGTTATAGTACCAAATATTTACATGAACAAACTCAACTCAACTTATAGAAATACAAACGAAATCTGACCTATATAGCTCCTCAAACTAATATGTAACAGTCGTTTGATGTATGTGAATTGTAATTAACAAGCATTATACAATCATAATATCATATAAAAGTAGCAGTTCATAACACTAGAATAGCAATGATATAGATTCACGATTTTACTTTACGGTAAATAATTTTTAATTTCATATATCAATAGCTATGACTAAAATGGTCCAAGTTTAATTCAAACTAAAATATTAAAATTAGTCACTTTTCATTGTGCTACTGATATCGATGAATAGGTTCCATTAAAATTGTTCAAACCAACGGGGGAGATCAAGTACAAGGTCGAACTATATCGGAGCGATAATGGTAGCCAAATTAATTTATTCAACAGAAAACATAAGCCGTGCAGATCGTTCAAATGAAAAAAAAAACACTTGTGATATTGGTATTACCGACATACTCAATGTGGTCAGAGCTTCTCAGCTTTTAAAGAGGTCCTATTTGTAGGAATAAATATTATCATCATATCATATATATTAATACGTGAAGCCTAAACTTTGTATCCCTTTTTAACGGAATTGGGCGAACGGATGAACGTGAAACTTGGTAGTTAAAGTTTATATGGAGGAGAAGTGCAGAAAGCTATTTATTTTATATTAGTTGGATTAGAAGTACATTAAATTAATTAAAATATGCATTACTCACACTACTGCTTCAATTTTACACAACATATACACACATGTAATTAAAAAATACATTTTGGCATCTGTCAATAAAGGACTTCAAAAAAGGTTGTGAAGGAGGTTGCTATACTTGCCTGTATGTATTATTGTACTCTTACGTTCCAATTACCTTTTTTAATTCTACATTCAACAATGATATTATAACATACAACTATTATTATAATATTTATCCCTTTAAACAATCAATGAACTATGGTCGAATGTCGACCACTGGGCGACCACTAGTTTACATGAATATGAATAATTACACTAAAGACTTGTAAATTACTGCTCATATAAATATGAAACTAAATAAACCGCCATCGCCTCTATCAAACACCTAAATTGAAAGCCTTACAATTAACTAAGAGTTGACCGTTAACTTTACTATGGAATGGCGTATATTCCTTTCGTGATTAGTTTTGAGTGAGGCAACCTTAGAATTTCCACTTTTATAGCTTCCTTTGAACGCTATTAAATTCCTAAATAGAATTTACTATATTTAAAACTAGCCTTTGTTCGCGGCATCGTTCGTGTTGATGTCGATTTGACCTAAAGGAGCAGTACCTTTTGTAGTTTGTTTCCTTATATTTGATATATATAAATGGGAATGCTACATTTTTTTTTATAATAAATAAGTACCTATGTCCTTTTCTGTGCCAATAAGAGCGTGCATGCACTCATGATGATTGATTAAGTAGTTGAGGTATGGAAGAGTTATTAAAAAAAATCCTTTTGTTTTTATAATATTAGTTAGGATAACTAGCATTTAATTTTTATTTATTTTAAAGCTCTGTACATATCGTCGACATGTAATTTTTTTTTTATAATGTTAAATTTATTTTTTTAGCCTGGAGGCAACTAAGTAGCTGTATTTTTTCTCGTAATATTCAAAAGGATTAAAGAAACTACAGCGTGGAGAGTAATAAGTAGAGTATCGGTCGTATGACATTCCTTATGTAATGGTAACGTAGGTTAATATATAATATAACTATATTTTTGGCAACCAATCTTTTAGATTATTACTGCCATTGTCAAGTAGTTAATAGTATTTCAAGTTCTTCTTTCATTCCATTTTGGCAACCAGTGTTCTAGTAGGTCATTACTGCCATTGTCAAGTGAGTATCGATATTACAAGTTTCTTGATATAATTTCAGTGAACTAACAAGATGGTGGCCAACTTGTTAGAACTTTCCATGGAAGTTTTGTGGCATCTCAGAATTCATGGTCCGTGGTATTATTTTCGATTCACTTCACTTATGCACAATAAACAAACTATATTACATAAAACACCACCAATTTTACACAATATAGAGTCAAGTAACACAAGATTATGAATAAAAAATAAAATCCACTACATGACAGACCAAGATCCCGCCAAAAACTCCATAGGTTGTCGCACATTTTTACACTTGTTAGATTTATGTAGGACACTTCGGACACCTCTTCAAGAATATTCAACACATATTATACCAGTGCCACAGACGGATTTTACTAATTACGCGAAGTAATAACTAAAATTAACGTTTGATGATTGACTAATGAACGCTAGATTTTGTAAGGCAAAATAAAAAAAAAGCAACCAAAACAAATCTTATACTATGAGTAGATCATATAAACGGTTCGATTGAACAGAATTCACGTTCTATGGTAAGTATATCATTGGGAAAGATATATCGATTCTTTGATATATATGTGTATATTTGAAGAAGGTGTAGTTACCGAGTATGTCATCCTCTTTGGCAGGCTGGCTGAAACTTTTGTAAATATTGTAAATAGAATGTCGTTCATTTGTTTGAAGATGACATACTCGGTAACTACAAAGGTATGTAATGGGGTAACGGATTAGAAGAAACCACTAATATTAAACATTGGTTTATAACGACGAGGCCATGAAGCTATATTAAAAGTATTATTCATTGCGTAAATTGTAATGGAATTGTTAAAGTTAATATATAATCATTAAAACAAACTCGAGAAAAACTCAAGAACTACCGAACGAATCTTAATGCGGTTTTCACAAGTGGATAAAGTGATTCACGGGGAACGTTTTGGTATATAACTTGTCCAGGATTTTTTTATAATCAGGGCGGGACAACGTCTTCCGGGCCCGCTAGCTCTATATATAAATGACGAAGACAAGACGATTCGGTAACTTTTATTTTGGTAGATGTTCTCGAGCTTTAGTGTTATCAATTTTTTTAAAGGTCGTTTTTCCCTTAACATTGATACTTGAAAAATTGACGAATTATGGTCGAATTTGGACCACTGGACGGCCATAATAATTTGAGTAGTAAAGAAGCCTTGATAAAGTTATTGATTACTATAATATATTGCAAAAAATAATACCGTCTATATTTATAACTTTCTAAGCTTTTAGATATTGAACAACTCCACTTTTGTGAATGTTTTATTGCTATATATCTTGAGTAAAGTCATATATTTTGAACAGAAGTTTGTTCGAGATAAGGTACTTGGACGATTATATGGCACCTGGAATTCGTTACTTTGGAGTTATCTCGTACTCTCTGAAAGTTTTATACACGCATAATATACAACATACTTCCTTTTTGTATTTCAATTATTTGTTTGTGATTATTTACATATCAAGGGGCAGGAAATCAGGGAGGTTAAGCTCAGAGAACGTAGAGTTTGATGTGCAGCCCTCGTCAATCTTTCTAGTCGCTTTAAGAGAGCCGTAAGCCATAGCAATAAATGTGTTACGAAATAAAATAAATTCGTCTCGGAAAATATTATTTCCTACACAAATTTTGCGACCTCTTTTCAAACATTTGGGAGTAGAATTTCGAATAATATTGTTTAAAACGACTTCAACAGCCTAACCCAATTTCATGTTATTGTACCGAGGTACTTTGGGGTGAGACAATGATGTGTTAGTATCAGACACGACATTATTTAAGTTATATTTCTTTTGGCGCGTTAGGAAAAAATGATGAGAGTAAATTTTTACGTTGCGCGCGCACAGTGTCACGAAATACCGATACCCTGAAGTTATCTATAGTCAACCTTTTCTATTGTTAGTGTCATTTTTCCTACAAATGTAGAATGAGGCAAAAGATACAATTTTTGAAAAGATTTTTATCTTGTTACGCTTACGAAGTATAATTTCTAAAGCGTGTACATAAATACACACACACTTTTTTTTCTTTTACATATATAAGCCCTATAAAATAAACATGTATGTACTAAAATTGCAGTCGCACCAATGTTGTATATTTTAAATTAGATAAGAGTACATATAATTTTTACATACATAAAAAATTACGCGTGAAAATTCATGAAAATTTCGACTTTACCATAAAATACAATTTCTTTTTCAAAAGTCGAAATTATTAATAATAAAGGAAAAAGTTCTTCCACTTATCTCTTCCTCTCTGAGAATAATTAGAAGGCTTTTCTTTTAACGTTCGAGTTACCCGGAAAACGTGGTTCTTCACGCGTAATGCCGAGTAAGATATAAGACGCGCAAACGCCGTCACTAATGAGGTCTCGTGAATTTCTTAAATAGACCTCGCTCGTCAACACACGGAACACGGGTATACGCACTCGGAAATTCCCTTAGCTTTGTAACATTTCTTAAAATTAATCTTTACCTTATTTTTACACAACAAACCCTAGAAGTAAATACTTGGCTCTAAAAACATCGCTTTTGTTATGCCAATATAATATATAGTATCTACTAATTGGTACTTAGCTGTGTGAGGGTTCGTAAATGATAGATGGTATTCCATACAACACATTTATCAACAAGTCTGACAATATCTAGAGTCACAAAACGTGTGTCCGTGCAACAACGTATCGGAAACACCGTTTTTTTTAAATCATAGGAGGCAAACGAACAAATGGGTCACCTGATGCTAAGTGATCACCACCGTCTATAGACACTTGCAACACTAGAGGAGTTGCAAGTGCGCTGCCAGCCTGTGTTTTGGAGGGAGGTTAGGGAGGAGGGGAGAGGGGAGAGGGGACGGGGAAGGGGGAAGGGAAGTGGGCCTCCGGCACTCTCACTGACCGAACGAAACGCAACAATGCAAGCACTGTTACTTCACGGCGGTTGTGAGAGGGTGGTACTACCCCGGACAAGCTGACCCATTCATGCTGAAACCAGTAATAGCTTCAGCGTGGCTTTACCACCTACCAACCAGCGTCGCTTAAAATTGCTGACATATTAGAAAATAATATAAACCACTACACAAATTTTACCAAATTATTATAGGCCTTTCTTATATGGGGAAATCTTGCATAGGATACGCAATTTCCGATGAGTAACGATAAGGAGGTTATACCGAACTATTACTGGCCACGATTTTTCTTTGTTATCCTTTGATCCGGGATTCCGGGGAGAACTGCTTTGGCATTTCATGCGTCCAACTTAGCAGAATCGATCCTTTCTTAAGCCTCCTTTTTTGAACTGAGGCTCGAGGAGATAACGTCAGAAGAAATGAAGAGAGGCGTGCATCGAAGACCTACGTGCTTCGTCTCGGTTCTGTGCCTACACTGCAAAACTGATGGCTTTATCCTTATCCATTACATGCGAACGTATAATCGATTATAGTCTTCCGATTTTAAAAATCAATCCCCATAATATTACCTACTTAACGAATTAAGTTTATGTTAATGTAAATTATTTCTTATTGTATTTTGGGAAATTTTACGTATATAATGATATTCACAATAGAAATTTTTGTTCTTATAATAAATTACATATTGTTCTGCCATTAATATTCATGGTGATAATATGGGATACAAAGGATTTGTTTATATTATTACTTCATGAAGCATATTTTGACTTTATAATTTAAGAAGCATAAGATACAAAATTCTCGATATAATATTCAGTTTGTATATTTCTATAATTATGAAGCGGTAATAGAAGACAGGAGGTAATAATAGTGTTAATTTAGGTATCGTCAGTTAAACATAAACAAGGAAGTCTAAAGGATTATTGAGGACTGGCAGACGGAAGCCGTATCTCAGTTCGCAATACGAAGAAAGACATGTTGTGCCGACTCTTTGTTAGGTTGGATAAGAGCAACAAGCGTTTGCCGTGATATTTGTTGAAATAATTGAAGGCTGTAACGAATGTACACTTACATTACATTAATCAGACATCTGCATATGCGCTTTGATAAACAACAAATGATAATAATGACACATGTCAGGCTAACGTCAATCTGTAGTCGATATTCTAATTAAAATGATGACAGCTTACTGATAGTGCACTGACAGTGCGATGATCGAAGCCGGTTTGATGAACCTGAGCTGTCCGTGAAGAAAAGAAACGTTATGGAACCTTAATTAGATCGTAAGATATTTTGTAATAGTTACTTGGATATCTAACATGTTCAAGAAGATAACTGCTGGTAAGGGCATCTTATATCGGTGTACTTATTATTTATGCTGTCATATTAAACTGTAGAATAGTATTTCAACAAGTATATTCCCTATCTATGGTATCAAGCTAATCAATATAAATGGCTGTGTTAGAACTTCTCGTATAACCGTGGGCGTTGCTAACCACAGACTTTAGACTAAAAACAACAATAGCCACTGATAATTTGCAGCAGAAATTTATCTGTTTTTACGGTGGAAACTTTCACAGATTATAATCCTCTAAGATTTCTGTTTCTCTTATCTTTTTAGCCTTGATCGTGTAGGATATTTATGGCTACATGTTTAGTTAACATTGGACGAGATTACATTCAAATACTATCGAGAAAAAAGCGTCACTCTGTTTTGTAAATACCAAGATAAAAAATTCTAAGTTATTAGGTATATCTGGTATGAAAAATTGGCTATTAAATTTTGGTACACTGAACGAAATTGTAGGAATAAAGTTATCGCTGTGTGTAGGCAAGTGCTATTAAGTCTAGCTTTTGATTTATTTTGCAGATGAATAGAAATATTTTTGCAGGTGGTAGAGCCACGCTGAAGCTATTACTGGTTTCAGCATGAATGGGTCGGCTCGCCCCGGGATAGTACCACCCTTTCACAGAAAACCGACGTGAAGTAACAGTACTTGCATTGTTGCGTTTCGTTCGGTGAGTGAGAGCGCCGGGGACCCACCTCCCCTCCCCTTCCACTTTGCCCTTCCCTCCCTCCCCCCCCCAACACAGGCTGGCAACGCACATGCGACTTCCCTGATGTTAGAAGTATCTATGGACGGTGGTGATCACTTAACATCAGGTGACTCACCTGTACGTTTGTACGTTGTACCCCTATGATATAAAAAAAATATAACAAAATACTTCTTTCTCTTTATTCTATGGACACATTATATATTGTTGTTGTTATTCATAACAATTCTCGATAACGTCTAATAATAATATGACAATACATAAATATTTCATTTGCATTTTAATGGAAAATTGGTGACGTATTCCCGTACAAAAAAATCTGTTATTGACGCAATCGCTCATTTTTTTTCCCTTTAAATATCGTTCAGTCACTGTCAATTATCTTAATCTATGTAAAGGATGTCATTTTGGCTTTCATTTACATAATATTATTGATCATAAAAATTGTGCAAGTCGAAAACATGTTTTTGGACTTAACGCAGACCTGCCATATCCCTTACTTGAAGTACTTAATTTACAATTATTATAGATTAAGGTCGCTTTTATCCCAAATCTATAACCTACTTCATTCGGAGGGTCTATCAGGATCTATCAGTTATTTGTCCGATAGCCGATTGAGTTCACTACGGATATGCGACCCCGGGCTGCTCTAGCAGCTAGTGTCACATTCCTTTACTGTCCGTGACAGTAGCATTCTTATCCCTTTTCCTTTTCCTAAACCCTGCCCTGTTGGAATTAATAATCGCTGCTACCCACAACCATCAGATACTAACATCTAGACTCTGAATAGAAGGAAAAGTGCTAATAAACCCAGAATGGTGGCTCCGCTTAGGCATGAGCCAGGTACCTGTGACCAAACCAGCACCACGTGTACTGACTTGTCTCTTTTGTGGGTCCTGCTGTGGAGGAGGAGAGGGTGGCATGGGTACTGGGTAAGCTCGCGTTGCTATAAAGTCGCCTGTCCTAGGCGTAGTAGCATCTGCGTAAAGGTCACTTCACCCACTTGCTTCGCAACTGGAAAACAACACGGGAAGTGTAGACTTCCAACCCCCGACCACCCGGAAGCATTTATACTTGACAGATGTGCGGCCGAGAGATCCTTTTCCGGATCGGCCTCGCTAGTCACTTATGGAAGTGCCATCAGAATGCTACTTGAATCATCTGTTAGAGATCAAAAGGCCTACAGTACAATATAATGTATACAGTATAATAAAATATACTGTATAATAGTGTATATACAGTATGTCCTTTTCTTTAACTGTTCTTAAAAGTCTATTACATTTCCTTTACCTTTGATAATTTTCGCAATAATATACTCGTATTTTACTACTTCTATCTTTTGTATTTTATATATTTATTCGCAACAAGATAATGCAATATTTCATTATTACATTTTGTTTTTAGTTGCAACTAAAACAATTCGCATTTAAAGAATAATAGGTTTAGCCTTCAAAAACAAACCAACAAACAAACAACAAACAAACTCTGTCTAGTACACCCAGAGTATGCCATGAAGTTTAATGTACGGATCACTATTTTTCTTTACTTTATCTGACTTCAAAAACCGTTTTGCAATCATTACCAACAATAAACTTTGATAATATGATTAAAAGCAAGCTATCGTGGATTTTTCTAGTATAACTTTCCTGTATCCATATATATATTACTCTTATGGATTTGGTTAAAATTCAGTAGAGTTTCCTTCAGTAGAAAATCTAGCCAAATTATTAGCGGTATTATTTGTAGTGGAGACTGTATTCTCTCCAAGAAATCTGTAGTTTACATAAACTTTATACTTACTATTTATAACATATAGTTTCTATCTCATAAGTAGTAAAGTTTTTAATTTAATTCACATACAACGGAATTACCTTACTTCAGATCAAACCACGGTTTCTACGCTTAAGTAAGTACACGTGACATGAAACCTAATTGCAACCAGCACCAAGATATACGATAGATATTGCATAGTACGTCACTAAGTGCAATACACTGACACAGAGCTTTGATACTATGTCTTATTAATTTGAACAGATTGAACGTTGGTATATGTAATTATCTATATATTAATACGTGAAGCCCAAACTTTGTATCCCTTTTTGAGAGAAATGCGCGAACGGATGGACGTGAAATTTGGCATAATTAAAGTTTATATGGAGGAGAAGTGCAGAAAGCTATTTATTTTATATAAAATGCATTAGAAGTACATTAAATAAATTAAAATATACATTGCTCACACTAATGCTTCAATTTTACACAACATATACACACATGTAAATAAAAACGACATTTTGACATCTGTCAATAAAGGACTTCAAAAAAGGTTGTGAAGGAGGTTGCTATGCTCGACTGTATATATTATTTTACTCTTACGTTCCAATTACCCTTTTTCATTCTACATTCAACTTTAAAAAATCAATGAACTATGGTCGAATGTCGACCACTGGGCGCCCACTAGCATCTTATAAATACATTTCCTGTTAAGGTGAATAATCCGTTCAACTCAATTACATTTCATTATTAAATGGTTTAATATTAATTATATGTATATTAGAGTTATCTTATTATGGATCTGGTCGATGCAAATTACAGATAACTCCCTAAAAAGGAAATCTGGAAAAACATATTTTTTACTAAATTATTTTAATATGTATTGTGTAAAATCGTATAGGTTACTCACAATTTTTAGTACTGCTATAACGATAATAAACATTACATTAACAAATTCTAATACCACGATGAAAATGTTGAAATTCAATTAATCAGAACCGCTATACGATAGTTGACTGAAACTGCTTGAGGTAAACAAGTTGATAGAGTAGAAGTGAAACCTTATTTCTTGTGCAAATATTAATTTAATTAACAACATTCCTAATTGTAGAGTAACTATAATACAGCTGAAGTAATTGAAACCATATAAGTAGCCTAATAGGTACTTTTTTATAACTTAATCATATCTCTATTGAAATTGAATATATCTTGTATAAAAATACGGAATAAAATAACCATGAAAACGATACCAATAAGAAAAGGAAAAATAATGCTTTTTGAAAAGTACAGATAAAAAAAGAAATTTTGCGTAGTTCCTTGTCAAATAAATTGTTCACTGTTTTTGAGGGTTCTTCCAAAACGTATTATATTCACTTTGCGTAAGCGTTTCATTCAAATATATTTTCCAAATTAGTTTTATTGTCTAATGAAGTTGTGAGAAACAAGATTTTTTTAGAGTTAAAAATGAGCGTCTGATAGATATTCATTCCTTGTCTAATATGACTTAATAACGTACTGTTATACCCGAACCTTGTACCCTAATATGCTGACCTTTCTCTAACACCACAGAACTATATCCCTTCCTAACTAGCACCTTTCCCAGTACCTAACGTCAGCACTTTCCGAGTCCTCTCACGGTCCTCGATACCACCCGGCAGTTCATTCCCAGACTCGGTCCATAACACTCATAATCCTCATAATTACTATTCAGTGTTAAATAATAAGTATTAATAATTAAGTGAACAAATCTTTGTCAAATAATAAATATATTATGTCAAGTGAATAAATCTTTTTTTTAAAAAGGGATTTTTATAATCCCGTATAACAGTACGAAGAATTAGATGAGAGTTGAGTTTCTTTAATTTCGAAATTAATATCGTTCGTTTTTTGTGACCCGACGCTGACGCTTGACGACACTGTAACTAATTATAAACATAATAAGACCGGCAGTTATCGCTAATATGCTAGTCTGCAAGCCTCTCGGTAACTGGATTCATAACATCTGATCCTAAAATGCAACAAACTAAGAGAGCCATTAATACGGATTTATCACCACGTGCATACTAAGAGTGTTCCAGTCGGGTTGTCTTCGATTCTATTTCATTGTTAGATATACGTCTGCTAATTCCGTTTGCATGCTTTAGTGAATCACTATGTAGAACGTTACATCTCGCTTATAGTCGCTGCAATGCAATCAGACACTATTATTATATCTTACAGCACGGTTAATGGTATATCCTAACTAGCAATATAAATGCAAATGTAAGTTGATCTGTTAGTTTCATATGCTTTCACGTCTAAATTACGCCAAGTATAGTGATTAAATTTTGCATATACATTAAGTATTATTCCCAAAGTATAGTTTTATTTTATATTAATGCGTGCGAAGCCACGAGCAGAAGCTAATACACTCTAAAAATAAAGAAACATGATTACTATCTAAGAGTAGTAGTTACTCTATATACCATTCCAATTCAATTTCGCATTTAATCCAGTTGGTTTCCGCGAGCGCTGAAAGCAATCGAAATATATATTAGTTTTATAGAATTATTACCTTTCCTTTTGGGTTTATATCTTTCTTCTCTATGTTTATATACTAATTGAAGCTCTGTTTTCTTACAATAATCAATACATTTCTACTCTAGATTTATATTCTAATCGAAGGCCTGGTTTCTTAAATCAATACAATATATTTGAATTATAAAATTTGAGGCAACTTTCCTTTTTAACTTTGGATATTTTACCACATTCTTACTTGACATTAGATGACGATATGGTCTGAGATGGTAAACGGACTAAATCTAGAGGATTGACTTTTAAATCCAGCTGCCGGAACACACCTACGCTTGACAACTTGAGGGTGATAGATAGTAAGACGAATGTTTCATTATATTGAAAACTCCGCTTCCTTGAAGAGATTCAAACCTATATCGAAATTTATAAAAAATCACGCTGCCCACATAGTTTTAAAAATATTTAAATGTTTAAAAAACTAATTGAAAGTATTTTAAAAACTATATTCTTTAAAATTGTACCAGGAATAACTACGTGGTACAAATTAATATTCCTTTCTTCAGTTGAATGAAATTTACTTATAAATATAGATTTGACCCATCAATTACGTATACTTTTACTTTGTTATAAGAATAAACAATTTAAAGAAATAATAATATGAAGTGTTTTATAATTTTAGTCGACAGTCTGTGAACTTTAGACAGGTGAATAATCTATATACAAATTAATTGATGAACATTGAAACTGAATACTGCATTACGACAAAATAACACTGCACACAAATTAGTCGAATAAATAAAATTACTGAAAATAATCCCTAAACGTAAAAGAGGTTACATACAAAAAATATTTAAACCAACGAAATAGGTTCATTGTTAACACGAACCATACTATGCAGCCACTACTATTTGTTCAAGATCTTCGAATAACTCCAACTATATAGTAAATTGAAGAAATTTTACTGGAGATTTATATGAACAATATTAGAAAAAATTGCTTAGTTATATAATTAAAATACTAGAGTCTTTCGTCATTCATGATTATTTGAGTGGTGTTTGAAAAATTGGAATTTGATCTATAGTAATTGTGTATTTAAGGAATTTCTATGAATCGATTTTATTTAAATATATACTTTAATATAATTGTGGACGTGAAATTATTTAAAAAATACCTAATAATTATGAATCCATAGTAGAGGATAGGAATATTTGCTTGTTAGTGAAATACCTCAGGGAATACAATGCAGTATAAATTTAAGCGCAATGGGACCTCTTTAATTTTTGGTAAATATTTTTTCAGTGAAAAATTCTTTGACCACGTTGAGCAATTAAAAAAAATATGATAAATTTATTGGGTGCAGGAAAAACTTATGGGTTCGTGTCACAGATAACTTCGACATGCTAATGAAGCGTCACCGATAACCTAAACGTGATCGTGATGTATTCCGTTTGTGTCAGATGTTGTATATACTGACTGTATCGTGTGTTTGAATTTTTGGATCAATAAAATTTTGTGATTTTATGTCACCAACCGTCACCGATAACGTAGACATGTTAGCGACGTATTATATTTGTGTCAGCCTAGCAACGCGTAGTATTGTGACCTCTGTACATGTAATATTGTTATTTTCTATTGTATGCAGCCCACCAAATTTTTTATTAATTAATAAAGTGTATAAAAATTTACATAATTATTGCTCCCAATGCCAATAGATGTACAAACGAAATCAATGTTAACTATTTCAATTTACAAATCGTGAAATTTAAATAATATAAAGTACAATTAATTTAGAAAATTAAAAAATTATATTTCCTGATCATATTTCTTAAAATCTGATAACGAACTCATTGTACAAGTCATTGATAACTCACATTCATTGCACGTCGATCGACCGTGTATCCATCCGTATGCATGGGGGTGCCATCGAGACTTCAGAATAAGACGTTTGAACCTCAATTGAACAGTAATCAACGGGTATCGTCGACTGAAAACTATTTTACACGTATATTACTTACCATTAAACTTCGAACTGGTCCTGTTTCTCCACGGAACATAACTTTACAAGCGTGAGGTGAGGTTACCCGACCTTAAGAAATTTCACTGAAAATAATCAATAGCTACCGCTAATTACTGCTAATAACAGTTCAAAGGCTTCCGTAATGTAGCTTTTCATAAGCAAATATAATTAGTAAGTAAATGTAATTAAAATCCTGGTAAGAGGAAATGAAAGGAAGGGATTTCTAACATATAAAATTCGTGTTTTCATTAGATACATTAACCTTTGATGCAAAATATACAAATACTTCGACTCTCGTCTCCTTTATATAACTCACGTATAAAATTTTTAAGATGATAGAAAATTATAAACAGCCTGTCGAAATCCTTATCAGTATGTCGTAATTACTAATTTAGGAGTATATTAAACTATATGTCAGACAGATGGAGTTTCCCATCAGCGACATTTTAAAAATCATCACCATTTTCTACTCCTAATTTAACCTGCTTTGGGATGATTTCCCAAAAATCCTTTGCAAGTGCTCATCAATATCATATCATGAAATCCTATGGGACATTCCAGTCTTCTAGAATCCTTCATTTAAGCTGAGCATTGTACCGTCAGTAACTATTGAAGAATTTAAATATGTAGATCAATCAGTATGTACTGTTTTTTTTTAAATAAAATATATTGTTAATAAAAACTATAATTTTTAAATATCAGTAGTGAAATCAAAGTTATCAAATCTTAAATTAACTTAGACATAAGACCAATTACAGTATTACTATAGTATTACTAAGAACCTGTAGATAACAATCATAAGCCCTACAACAGCGCCTTGTTGAAACCTTGCTACCTAGTTTATTTTTGACGGCTGCCTCATCAATCCGCCCGTATCTAAGCAACTATAACTATTTCTTTTTCACCACTGATATTACGAATATGCCATCTTACTTCCACATTTTGTCTAAGACAGTGTGGCGTTACGATATGACTCTATGTAAGTGTGCGTTATCGTGCCATTTGTTTTGTCAAAATATCATGTAGGTAACGTATCTACACCTTTTTACTTATAATATCATTGTATTAGACGTAGACTTGTTTTTATCTTTATGATTTCACTAGCAATCACGCGTGACTTTTTTCGCTTTAATTTATGTAACTATATAAATACAAATCAATAGCCGAATGTAAGTAATCGCATCACTTTAGAACGTCTGTACGTATTTGGTTAGCTATTTCTTTGTTATAAATACGATTTTCAAGGCAAGGTTTATAAGAACGAAAATTTTTGAAAAAACGAAAGTCATAGTGTAAGACTTTGTTTAGAAAATTCTCAAAAAAGTATCAATTTTTCCTACAATTTTTCAAATATATTCTTTCATATAAAACTTGTCCTGGAAATTACAAACACAAAAAAAGACAAATAGATGCAACGGTTCTGAAATGATATGCATACATTCATTCATTCGGCAATTAATTTTTATTAGTTAGTTTATAACAAAATCATTGCCTTACATTTGGAACGTATAGAATTTTCAATAGCCGCTGGTCAACAGCCAGCAAATTGGTTTACAACAAAACAAGCTCTCTATTACGCGCCAATTAACCGAAAATATCTATCCAATTAGCGAGTGATATGTACGGAGTAAACAGAGTGCAGGTAAGTACAAAGTTAAGCTCGCTACTGTTTTCAAAGGCTCTTTGTTCGTTTTATCTATAGTAATTGATACAGCCACTAATTACTGTAATTAGACGGTATTAGCTATCGTGTTAATATTACGTTCTTAATTAACGGTGTTCTATAAGCACGTACAAGTTGTGGCAACATTACAAATTCGTAAAAAAAATCCGAGCGCTCGTAATACTACGTTATAATCGTACCCAGATTAGATACGTGCCCTTATCAACCTGAAAGACCTGTTCAATACAGGACCCATTTGAAAAACGGGCCGGTTCATTTGCGACCCGCAAATTCTGTGAACGTCGAATTGGTTGGCAAAATTTCTTGGATTCACACAATAAGATGGGAATTGTCCGACCAGACAAGAACACTCACAAACTGAACTATTTTTATTTATAATTCTAAGAATATACTTCTATATTCTTATTATATATATTACAAAGCCGGAGAGTTTGTTTGCTTGAACGCACTAATCTCAGGAACTGCTATCCGATTTAAAAAATTATTTCAATGTTAAATAGCTCATTAGTAGAGGAAGGCTATATATCACCACGCTAAAAGCAATAGTAGTGGAACACCAATGAAGAATGTTTCAAAATCGTTTTCTTTTTCCTTTTGAGAGCTTCCACTGCGTGTTAGTTTTAGCCCAAAGTAACTATTATCCGTGGACGAAGTCGCGGACAGAAGTTAGTGTATTATAATTCGCAGTTTAGACTAGATAAGATACACAGACAAAGTCAAAAAGCGACTTTGTTTCATAATTTTATAGAAGATCTTACAATAATATCTTATATTTTATTTGCGTTTATATTTCTATTATAGTTTTCATATTATGAATTTTTATAATGATGTATTATTATATCTATTATTATATTATTATTACTGAGAAAAAACTGAAACCACAAATCCTGAAAAAAAAATCAGAAAATGCAGTCCTCGGGAATAGTCTAAAGTTGGCTAGTTTTCTGCTACATAAAAATGGCAATATAGCAAGCAAACCATAATCTTGCAGAACTTCGTTTTTAACAGGAACGAAAAATTGTAAGGTTAAAAGAGCCCATCAGACTTCGTAACTATATAATAATAATCATAAATACAGTGGTACAACAAAATAATCCCAAGGAGGGTTGATGTCAGGCAGGCGGCCGATCGTAAAAATTAAGCCAAATCATATACCACAACACGACAAACATGTTGTACCGACCCTACTTATGTGGGATAAGGGTAAGAAGAAGAAGATCTTATAAACTATTTATTTATGTACATTCTATTTCTTGCCTTCTCTGTTAGTGAACCCTTAAGCAGTGATTTAATCACCAAGTCATTCGAAGCTTCTTCATCCATAAACTATAAGTAGTATTAAGGAAGATGTTTAAAGGTTCAATCCAAGACCCCAATCTTGCTACTAATGAAATCAGTCGTGACCTATTTAAAACCGGCTTATTTGATTCGTTCAATCGAGATCACGTCATATGCGTCATCGACATCAAGTGGGAAAATGTCTTTAATTATATAATTATACAGTTAATAAAGAAAATCTACTGCAAAAGAAGTAATATAACTGATAAATCCGATCGAGATGATTTTCGCATTTTCACGATAACAAGTATATTTCCTAAATCGCTGGTAATGTTTTCAATACTCGTAAATGCCTTCTCGAGTCCTAAATTGAATAAAGTTTATTTGATTTTCTTTTCTTCTCAAATCACCAATACAGCGTCATCGTTTTATTGGCTTTTATTTATTTTTTCTTGTTTCTAGTAGAATTAGTTTCGTATCTCTTGTTAAAACCCGATTAATCACTACATATTATAAACTAAGGTCCTCTGCCAAGTCTGTCTGTTCGCGATAAGCTCTAAAACTACAAAACGGATTTTGATGCGGTTTTCACCAGTAGATAAAGTGATTCATGAGGAAGGTTTAGATATATAATTTGTCAATGTTTTTTTTTTAATATCAGGGTGAGACAACGGCTGCCGTACCCGCTAGTTATTAAAATAAATTATATGCATGAGTCATAATTTTTACTCAGTGAAACCAAACAATTACATTTGATTTTTTTTTTTAGTTTACCTGACAATCACAAATGAGCCAATAAAACATTTCTGAATGTTCACAATAACAAAACTACTTACCCTCTGTATTTAACAAAATATTTATTACCTTATGTTTTACTCTGTTACTTAAAATTCATATATTTTATCGTATATATTATATTTATGCTAATTTATCAACGATCCAGACTTTGTATTTTAGTATGTTCCTCTTCTTTTTTATTTATGTGGGGAAATCCTTTATGGATACGCCACCGACCCATCTCCTCAGGTTTGGCTAGTATGTTCCTCCTGCCACCTTCGATGTCACTTTAAGCAAACAACTTAACACGCATAATAAAGCTTAAGGGACAACGCAGACAGCAATGCAATATATAACAGGAATCAAAGAAGTGAAAGAACCAAAATCGTTGATATTATCCTCAAAATTGCTAAGCTTACTGGTAGCAGGCAGAGGACATTGCTCGTAGGATGGGCGGCTGATGGGGCCAAAGATACATGCTTGGCAAAATCACTACAATTTGTACCAATTAATATGTATGTATGGCCTGGGCCAAACTGGGCCAAAAAAATCAGCTTTTTTATTTTTTAAGTATGTCGAAAATATTAAGTTAAAGTTGAAGTCAAAATGAAATTCTTGTTTTTCTCGCTGTAAATTTTATTTTTTTGAGCCCATTGAAAAATTTGATCTTTTTATAGATAATAATTATATATATATATAATTATGTCGGGGTGACGTTGCGGTGGCAGTTATAAAAAAAGTATGGCGACGTCCTATTTAGACACCATCTTTAGTAGCCGATATAGCAACACTTCGTAAACATAAAACGCAAGCTATCAATATATATCGTTGAAAATAAGCTTTAATAATTTCATTTTGGACTAGATATAACAAACAACACTAATTAGGCATTATTTGCAAATGAACTTGTTCGGTGTTGAACGCAAAAGCCACGTCAAAAGCACGCTGACCGTGTTTTGTTTATGAATACTGAATTTATCGAAATGGAAATATGTTCTAGTATTATTTATATTATTTTCTGTTTGGAAAATAGCAAAACTAAACGTATATTCTCTACTTCATGGTCAATAGTTACTACTGTAACTAGAAGTGGTCATTATTACAACTAATAATATAATATTTCCATTTAATGGAGGACTAATTGTTGAAAACACCAATTTTCTGGAGTTTTTTTTTATTGTAGCACGGTAAAATGACTGCACTGTGCTTGATGGTAAGCACAGTACAATCCAAAAACAATGGCAACCACCGAGTGACACACTATCCTTCGCCGGTCGCCGCTGTCATGCCGGCCTGCGGAAAGCTGGATATGCACAGGCTGATCCCGAAACGCGACCCGCAGAAGCGAATCAGTATGACGGGCTTTTTTGGCATATACATGGTGGTTGTGACTCAGTCAGGCTGTAGAACCACCCCGCAAAGTTTTTTATTTATTATCTGTAACTTGGCGATTTTAATGATTGAACAGTGTTATTGCACCGTGCGAACTAGCATCATTATACGTGTAGGAGCTTCGGCTCACTACTAGAATATTCGAGACTGACACGGACAGCGTAATGATAAAACTCGGAGTGCGTAAAATAGACTTTTTATTAAACTGATCATAATAGGTATATATAGAGACACGCGACATTACATTTATTTGTTCAATTGTTTGAACGACATTCTATTTATAATATTTACAAAAGTTTCAGCCAGCCTGCCAAAGAGGATGACATTCTCGGTAGCTACATACGTCACACGATAGGTGTGAAAGAGAGAAAACTTCACATAACGAACACTAAAAGTCACGGTACAAATAACAAACATTCAATTTCTTTATGTTATTATTACAAACTGCAATACGATACAAAATTGTAAATTAGCTTACAAGACCGTCTAGAAGTTCGTAACAATTGTTTTAGAATGACACAATCGCGTATTTTTTTAATTGCCATATTAAATCTTACTGTCATCTTTAACGATAATTATATATGTTTAATTTTAAATAAGATATAATACCTTGTCTGCCTTTACGTGTTGGTAACCATCTTTAATTTGGACATTCGTATATAAAATTATATAGATGTTTGTAATTAAATCATTCTCGAATACTTAGTAGTTAGAAATACCTTATTCAGGATTACGTAGGTGTTTTATAATAGACCATTAATATTAAATGCAACAAAGTTTGTTTAGAATTTAAATGTTAAAGTAGATGTGTTATCCAGTTTTATTCAAGTTAAATCCTAAACGCTCGCAAAGTGCTTAGGGTGAAACGTTTTGAATACAGTTTTAATACAACGGGTTAGTGCTCAGTGGAAGTTAACTATAGTTTATCTAATTATAATATGTACAGTAGAGTTTTTTTTATCGAATTTTTTTTAATAATTTTCGCCTAAATATATATATATTTTTTATAATTAACTGTGCGACGCTTGACCTCTGTCACACCTGATGTAAAGTGAAGACGAGGCCTAGGATATAACGCGTTCACGCAGTAAATGCACATTCACTCTTCTTTTGAAGATTGCTACATCATATGCTTCAGGAAAAACAGACGCAGGCAGCGCATTCCACTCCCTCGCGGTTCGCATAATAAATGTCGAAGCGAAGCACTTCGTCCGGATGAAGGGTATGTCAACCGCGAATGAATGGAGGTCTGTACGGCGTCTGGTAGTCCTGAGATGAAATGGAGACGGTGGTATTAGTTGGTGCAGATCTTGTGCACATTCCCCAAAGTGTAGCCGATAAAATACCACAAGACAGGCGACTCTACGTCGATGTTCAAGTTTTATTCCATAGTTCCAAAGTTCCTTTTCCCTGTATGTTATGAGGCAGCAAACAGGTATATAATTTTCATCGGATATTAAGTGGTCACTGCAAACTATAACTATGTATAACGAACCAACATATGATTGTCCTCATAAGACGAGCCTTAGGACATACTTAAAGTATGGCATAAGCAGAACTTTTATAATTTTCGATCCTCCTTTCCTCCTTGTTAGTAAAATTAACGAATTTGTTGAAACTGTTGGGAAAGCAAAGAGAACGTACTTTTTGAAGTTATACTTCTTTTGGCGCGTTAGGGAGAAATGATGAGAGTAATATTTTACAATGCGCGCGCACACCATCACGAAGAACCGACACCCTGAAGTTAGCTATAGTCAACTTTTTCCACTGTTATTGTCGATTTTTCTACAAATGAAGCATATAAAATCAAAAACAGCTAAGTGCATAGAGACCAAATTTTCAGGAAACGAAAAAAATGTTTATCTATTCTCAGAGTTGGAGTTTTACTTATATTCAAAGTTTCAATTTTAGGGAGTGGCATAGGCTATTGATTTTGCCTGCCTATGGCCATCAGCTCTAAAAGAGAAGTTCAAGAAATAAACAAAAAATGCGATAATTCCTTAACTGTATTTTATTCTTAATTTACTTATTATTTGATGACTTGGTTGTACTTAATTGTATTTGATCCCAAAATCAATTTTAAAACGAAAATTAAAAGGCTTTAGCTGTATTTTATTTTTGTAGGAATTAAATGGCGATTTGCAACCAATAAGACTAGATGGCTCCATACTCAGTTCATATTTAGAACTTGTGGCACTTAGCTGCCTTTGATTCTATATGCCTCAAATGTAGAATAAGGCGAAAGATAAAATTTTTGAAAAGATTTTAACTTGTTACGCCAAAGAAGTATAACTTCTAACGCGTGTACATAAGTACACACACACACTTTTTTTACCACTGTGGACACTGCAAGACTGTGATGGACGACTCACGTTCACGGTCTAAGATGCCAACACGAATGTTTTTCTGAAAAAAATTTGAGGAGGTAGATCCTCGGTATTTTTTTTAGAAATAATTATTATTGCTTTTCGTATTCCTGCAGAGTTTTCTCTATAAGCATTTGGAGAAAAATATGACTTACCTGTATCTATATATTAATACGTGAAGCCTAATCTTTGTATCCCTTTTTAACGGAATTGGGCGAACGGATGAACGTGAAACTTGGCATAGTTAAAGTTTATATAGAGGAGAAGTGCAAAAAGCTATTTATTTTATATAAAATGCGTCAGAAGTACATTTAATTAATTAAAATATGCATTACTCACACTACTGCTTCAATTTTACACAACATATACACACATGTAAGTAAAAAAGACATTTTGACATCTGTCAATAAAGGACTTCAAAAAAGGTTGTGAAGGAGGTTGCTATGCTCGACTGTATGTATTATTTTACTCTTACGTTCCAATTACCCTTTTTCATTCTACATTCAACAATGATATTATGACATAATACCCTTTGACAAAAGAACCCTAATAAAATTCAAACTCTAAAAAATCAATGAACTATGGTCGAATGTCGACCTCTGGACTAGTATGCATAAATATAGGACGACAAAACATTACAGTATATTTTTCTGTTCTGTGAACCGGTGTGAACTGTGTTTGCTTTTTTCGTTTAGTAGCTATCGGCGACTTTAGTGACATCAATCAAAACTTTTCGGAAACAGTTATTTTTTCCCCTACCACCGAACACGTACATACTTTAATTTCGTTGGTGAAAAATGATAAAATTGTTACTATTGTTCATATTGGGGTATAAGGGGGGTCGAATAACATCATAAGACTTGAGACACCAAAGCCAACCTCACCTGCACGTGGTGCAGCATCCTGGTGAATAACGAACGAGGCAATGCCGAAAGCGGGGTGGTAGAGGTTTACAGCCTGACTGAGTCGCAACCACAATGTGTATGGCGAAAAATCCCGTCATAGTCATTCGCTTCTGCGGGTCGCGTTTCGGGATCAGCCTGTGCATATCCAAGCGAATTTTGACCAGTATTCAAATACCAGTTAATAATTATATATTTATAAGCAATAGTGATATTAAAAAATAGAGTATCCATGTTATTATTAAATATTTTCGCATAAACATCATAATTTATCTTGGTTTGATTTTTTCAAATACGTATTCAGCGCGTGTCGTTGCAATGAAATATGTAATTTAAATTCCAAGACATGACAGTTTTTATAATTCCGTGCAAGGGAAAAATGATCTTCTATTAAAAGTTTTCCCGAGTTAGCGACATCTCGGAAATACCCTTTCAACTCGTTTATTAAGGTAAATCCTTTTGACAGTTTATTTATTTACATTTAATTAATTTACGACTGGTAATCTGTATATGTCAATGTAATAGAAGTGTCTATCCAGATAATCTTCGAAGGTGATGAACCAAATTTACGATACTTTTACAAGCAATTACTAGGCGTAATAAAGATTACGCTTTTCTGTAATTATTGTATAGTATCACGGCAAAGTTACATTGTGCCTTATGGTAACAGTATAATCCAAGAATAACAGCGACCATCGAATCCCGCACACCAGACTAGGCCCCCTTCGGCAGCGGCCCAAGGTCCGTTCCCTCGGCGTGGAGCCCTTGAGTAAGCTGCTCGCGCGATACAGTGACACAAAATCTTACATTACTGCGACAACATTACACATATCACCTCCACACACGTGCACACACACATGTTAACACATGATAGTGAAAGGGATTTTATTTTTGTTTTTCCCTTATTAAACTGAAACAGTTTAGAAAAATCATTCATCACAAAATACATATAAGAGTTATTGAGGTATACATGCTTGGTACACATATATGTTTCAATAACTCATATAAGTATGAATATGTAGCTAAGCTTAGGTTAGCTCAGATAGGTCGCGAATTGCATGTATCAGGCAACAGCCCAAGCCGAGATGTGCCGCGCACCCTTGAGCTAGTTGTCAAAATAAAATCGGCTGAGTGCCTTAAGTGATCGCCTTTGCAGTCCGGTGAAGCTGTTAAGAGCTTGCTAGGTCAATAGCGAAGTCAGTTCAAAATTTAAAAAAAAAGCGACCATCGAAAGAGTGACAACCCATTCTTACGGCTGACAAGCCTCTCAGTTAATGGGTATACTAACTGTTCCCAAGACGCAACAAACTAAAGTTAGCTTCATGATCGCGATCCATACTGCTTGGTTACTGAATACATACTAGTTGAATAATACTACTAGTAATACGTGCTATTATTATGTAGGTGGTAGAGCCACGCTGAAGCTATTACTGGTTTCAGCATGAATGGGTCGACTTCCCCGGTGTAGTACCACCCGAGCCACATAAACACCGACGTGAAGTAACATTCTTGCATTGTTGCCTTTCTTTCGGTCAGTGCCGAGAGTGCCGGAGACCTACACCCCCTCCCCCAAACACAGGCTGGCAACGCACTAGCGACTCCCCTGGTGTTGAAAGTGTCTATGAAGGGTTGTGATCACTGAACATCAGGTGGTTCGTTTGCCTCCTATGATATAAAAGTGTACAATATGTATACATAATATTGCCCCAATGTTGAATGTTTGTAATAATATACGATTGCCATACCATCTTACAATAGTGATTAGAAAGAGAAAGACGATTTCCATCAAACAGCCAAACGGTTTTCATAAGAGCGAAATCGTTGATACCAACTAATACACTAATAAAAAATTGTGAGCCATCACAGCACACCTGGCAGATGTGAAACATCGAGATTGTTATATACAGGTAATATGGATAAAAAGATAGTTTATTACATGAAATAAATATGCCCTAATCAAAGATAAAATACTGAAATTTTTTTCAAGAAAATGATGACTGATTATTGATTAACCTTTATATTCATTAAATACAAAAATTCTTAATCATATAGTGTGATGACGCATGCCGTGGCGACGCATAGCCATGCCAACAGTCGGTCTGACCCGCCGCTATAGATGTTTCAAATATATACAAAACAAATTCATATTTGTGCGTAATATAAAATGACACAGCAATATTATAGGATTTTTGAAACATTATCGTATCGTATAGTATAAGCCCTAGTTCAAACTAGCTCCACGATGGTCACATTTGTAAAATACTTTTGGCATATATAAAATACTGTAAAGTAATCTAACCTTAGAATATCAATACACACTAATGCTATGGATTAGAAAGTAACTCTGAGTGTCTGTCTGTTTATTTGTTCCTGAAATAAAAGTCCGAACCGATCTTAATAGATTTTTTTATAGAGACAGTCTACTTTCGTCCTAAATGCTAAAAAGTACCAAACGAATTCATGGAAATAAGATAGATAAAATAAAACGCTTCTTGAGAATTTTATAATGTTTATTATAAAAATTAAGTCTTTTCTGAAACCAAAAAGAAACGTATTAATTATTAATTCCAAAGCATTCGTATATTAATTTAACGAAATAAAATACAAAAGTATACTCAACTGTTTATATTTCGTATCTTTTGCAATAAATTTTTGTAATATTTTACTTCCTTTTTTTCTGTAATTTAAAAATCGTTGATTAAAAACCCTGAGATATAAATAACTTGAATGATGAATAAGTGCGGTTTCAACTTATCTCATGAAATAAAGTCAAAATTGAATAACATTCGTAATAGCTTTCATAAAAATAAAGAACTAATAGAAGGGGATAAAATATATTGGAGTATTTAATAACCGTAGTGAGGTTTAATAATTCATATTAATAATATTTCCCATCTATTGACTTGTTCGAATTATTTCCTTACTTAATTTGCGGTCAATTACATTTTACTCCAAAACATAATAGCGTTATATTTACTGAAATATTATGAAGCATATAACGTACCTTCTTCACTAATTTCTTTTTCTGTAACATTTATTTATTTATATTATTTATCAGTCGTAAAATTATTCACTGTTTTCTTGGTTACTTGAGGGGTTTAAATTAGGTTACCACAGCAAACGTGGGTGCAATACCCACAAAATACCAACTAAAATTTCCTCTGATATTTCAAAGGCTTGGGGGATTCCTCAAAACCGATTAACGGTAGGCTATCAATACTTTTAAAGTAATTTCAGTAGTGAATATGTATATAAACCTCACGTACGAATCTCGTAGGGAATTTGTGGATTAAAATGTAATTAATATGTACATATAAATTAAACTGAACTGGCTGTTAGTGTTTCGGACTAATCTACAAAAATCAGAACCGAGTTTGACAACACTTGCATTTGTAAATAGAAGAGTTTTCAGATTTTTATCGGTCTACGAGTATAAATCGTCTTTTTATAATTTTTTTTTTTTATATTATAGGAGGCAAACGAACAGACGGGTCACCCGATGGTAAGTGATCACCGCCGTCCATAGACACTAGCAACACCAGGGGAGTCACAAGTGCGTTGCCGGCCTTTCATAGAAGTATACGCTCGTTTCTTAAAAGTTTGCATTTCATAATTGTTTGGAAATACCGCCGCTGGGAGTCGATTCCACAAGGTCGAAGTACGAGGCAGAAACGACCTTGAAAATCTCATCGTGGAAGACCTCCACTCATCCAGGTGGTGTGGATGAAATTTTAGTTTTTGGCGGGTAGTACGATGTTGGAAATTAGCGGCAGGTATAAGTCCAAACAACTCCTCTGAACACTCACCGTGGTAAATGCGATAAAGAACGCAAAGAGACGCGATGTCCCGACGCAGTGCCAATGAGTCGAGCCGATCGGATATTACCTCGTCGCCGACGATTCGAGCCGCTCTGCGCTGGATGCGGTCAAACGGAAGCAGCTGATATTGAGGCGCTCCAGCCCAAAGGTGAGAACAGTATTCCATGTGTGGGCGGACTTGCGCCTTAAAAAGTAGTAAACGATGTTCTGGTGTGAAATACTGTCTTGCCCTATTAAGGACACCTAGTTTTTTGGAGGCCAACAATGCTTTGCTTTCCAAATGACCGCCAAACTGAACGTCGCTCGATATGTCAACGCCGAGGATACCAATACTGGGCTTGGCGACTAAGGGAACTCCCTGAAAGCTAGGCACTACGTCAAACTTTGCCTTTTTCGCGGTAAAGGCGCAAACTTGTGTCTTAGTGGGGTTAAAATGGACCAAGTTTTGTTTACCCCAATGCGAGACGTGTTCAAGTGACGTCTCCATTTGAGACACAAGTTGATTCCGGCACTCAACAACGCGTTCCCGGGAAATATTAGCATGGCCAGTGTATAGAGCATCCCCAGTGCTATCGTCTGCATAGCAATGAATGTTGCTTACTTGCAACATATCATTGATATACAGAAGAAAGAGAGTAGGGGATAGTACACAGCCTTGTGGGACACCAGCATTCACAGGCTTCAAATCGGAGCATGCACCATCTACTACGGCTTTTATGCTTCGGCCCGTGAGGAAGCTAGATACCCAATTGCATAAATTCCCGGGAAGTCCAAAGGAAGTAAGCTTCGAGAGAAGCGTTTTGTGCCAAACCCGATCAAAAGCCTTCGCTACGTCTAAACTTATGGCTATAGCCTCACCCTTGCTTTCGACTGCCTCTGCCCATCGATGTGTCAGGAAGGCTAGAAGGTCACCAGCTGAGCGACGTTGGCGAAAGCCATATTGACGGTCGCTAATAAGCTGGTTCTCTTCTAGGTACTTCAAGAGCTGACAGTTAATAATGGACTCCATTATTTTGGAAAGCAAGGAAGTGATGGCGATTGGCCGATAGTTCGACGGCTCTGAGCGGTCACCTTTTTTCGGGATCGGGTGCACAAAAGTAATAAACTAGCTTCTGCCTGCGACTTCGTCCACGTGGAGTAGTTACTTCGGGGTAACGCTCACACGCAGCGGAAGCTCTCGAGAGGAGAAAATACCTCAATTTTGAAACATTCTTCATTGGTGCTCCGCTCCTATTGGTCTTAGTGTGATAGTATTTAACCTTCCTCGATATATGAGCTATATAACACTGTAAGAATTTTTCAAATAGGACCTGTAGTTCCTGAGATTACCCCCTACAACGTCACAAGCTCACAAACTTTACCTCTATAATATTAGTATAGATAGAATAGATAAAAACATTTAGATTCATGATTCATTTAGATAAAATACGTATTCATAAAATAAAAAATACATTTTGACCGATATGAAATCGCAGACACAAGCTAGTGTTTTTTCTTGTGTTAACTTTTTTATAAGATAAGCTTAAACCAAGTATTTTACAGTAAAGATATGTAAAAATTATAACATTAAATTATTGTCCTTAGTACTTACTAAATGTTTCTTTGTAATATTTTTCCTCTAAGTTTGCTGAAATAGAATTGATGAATTCATACCATATTTAACACAATCTAATAAATTGCTGATTATATAACTGTAATATATATTTACCTATATGTTTCAGGTAGTTTTTCATATCTGAAAAGTAGTTGGATGTTAAATTTGTCCACTTTACAAGTCTTTATGGGCAATATTTGACACTAAAAATGCGGGGCAATGTGGGAAATGATTACACGTCGTTCTCCATACATAAGATATATGGCAATTTATTTCATTTTTTAATTAAAAATCGCTTTTATAAAGTAGATTTTAGGACTTATAAAAATTACTTTAAATCTGTGCTTCTCAAAGTAGTATATATAGATCCCCAGGGGTTTATGTCGACTATCAAAGGGATTGATGTCAACGAAAATAAAATTAGGGTTTATGAGACGCAAAGAAGGGTCAACGATAATGATCACATTTAAACAGGTAGCGGTAAACCCATTTTTTTATTAATGAATAAATCTACTTTTCAAAAGATAGACGCAGGCCGGCATGACAGGGACGACAGGCGAAGGATGACGTATCTTTCGGTAGTCGCCGTTGTTTTTGGATTGTAATGCGCATACCATCAGGCATAATGCAGTCACTTTGCCGAGCTACAATAAAAAAACAGATATTTAAAATTGACGAATTTGCAAATAAACCAATATCAGGTAGGCAGAGGGTCTCTACTTATAACCGAAAAATAGCCAGTGGTCCAAGTATAAAAGAATTTAGGGACCTCCGCTGTAATTGCTTTATATTGTTAATTGACCGAAAATTTTTTTGGTAACTAATTGTATGTTAAATTATATTTCCTATCATGAATAATTTTGAAATCGTTCTATTTTTTTATTGAGTACGTGAAGAATTTTAAAAAATCCTCTAGCCATACTTACATACATTATATAGGGAACTCATGTGCCAACTGTCATACACACTGGCTTCAATTGTATGTTGTCTGTTACTTAGGCTTACAATGTTGTTAAGTAGATTATGGTATTATATCCTCTAAAGTATTTGAAACAACTAATAAATACCTTTATTATTAGATTCATCTGAAAAATCGAGACTTGAAGACGATTCATCGCTTGAAAGTAGCTTGGTCATAGAAGACACTAGAATGATGTATATTAATATTTTAATCACTTATTATTCTTTGATCTATCTTGAAATAATTATTCATCGAAGTAAATGGTTTATTCTATCCACAGAAGCCAAAGGTAACAAAACATTTTAAAACATATTTTAGTATCGTAAGTGGTAGAGCCACACTGAAGCTATTACTGGTTTCAGCATGAATGGATCGGTTCACCCGGGTAGTACCACCTGAACCACAGAAACACCGACGTGAAGTAACAGATCTAGAGCATTGTTAAGTTTCCTTCGGTCAGTGAGAGCTCTGGAGGCCCACCTCCCCTTCCCTCCTACCTTTCCCCCAAACATAGGCTGGCAACGCACTTGCAACTCCCCTAGTGTTGCTAGTGTCTATGGACGGCGATGATCCCTTAACATCAGCTGACCCGCCTGTTCGTTTGCTTCCTATGATATAAAATAAAATAGTATTAAAATATGTTTGCAACGTTAGCAAATTTCTTATATTAACAAGACATGCTATAATTAAGATCGTTAATGTATAGATATTAACAAATTTGCTTGTTGTTATTTCATCCTAATGTACGAAACGAATGTACCGAATTTTACTTCAAGTTCAAGTCATTTTTAAAACTAAGTTGTTAACGCCAGTTAAGCTGCATATATTTTTTTCTATTCTTCCGTTATGATACACTGTTTTTTCTATACTTCCGTAGATTATTAGCGCTAAAGTTAAAGGTAACTTAAAATAGTTAAAAAGATAACCCATATAGTTATTGTTTATTTCAAAGGGCAAAAATACAATAAAAAATAAAGGATAGCTTACAATTATATTGGATAAAGGCTAAAATACTTAGAACTAAGATGCGAATAGCAAATAATATATACTATGGAATATTAATCGAAATTCTATAAATAATTCGTATATTCATATGATGTTTTACGAAAAGCAAAAACTTATTACATAAGCTATATAACATAAGTTTACTACGGAAAAAATGAAAACGATTGCCTGAATAGAAGTCAGTCGTCCGTTGTAAAGAATATTTAGATTTTTAATAGAACATATTCATCCACATATTTATAATAACATATTTCTACTTACGTATGTCATCCACTACTTCAGTACTCGAACATACCAATCTTGCAATGAACAGGATCTGAGAAGGTTTGAAACAAAAATCTTCTTAGTAAAAATCTCTTAGTATATCTATACTAATATTATAAAGCTGGAAGGTATGTTTGGTTCAACGCGCTAATCTCAGGAACTACTGGTCCGAATTGAAAAATTCTTTCAGTGTTAGAAAACTCATTTATCGAGGAAGGCTATATCCCCTGGTCTTTTGCAAGTGTCTATGCATGGTGGTGATTACTAAACATCAGGTGACACACCTGATCGTTTGCCTCCTATGATATACAAAAAAAAATGATTCTCCAAAAAGTTTCATGATTAATATCTGCAAAATTAAAATGTAAATTGAAAATCACGGTGACTTTTGTACTAGTCGTAAGACTGTAACACAGGCGTCAGCGTAAACTGTACTAATTTTATCGAAAGGTATAAACGGAGAGGGTTAATTATTAATAACAACTGTGTTTAATCATGAGTTCCTAACTATTTGCGATTGTTGTGCATGTGTCTGTGTAAATATGTGGATGTATACTAGTAGGTTTATATGTATATATAATAGTGATTGAATGGCTGTGTGGGTACAACAACGGAGCGTAAAACAGTGCGTAGATATTGAGTATAGGGTATATTGAATATATAAGGTAACAGATTAATCAATTTCTCTATTATAAAACGACTTCTCATAAATTACAATTAATAATAACAAAATCAGCTTAAACATTCTACTGATAGTCGTCTATAAAACCTGATAAAACATAAAGTACTCTTAGTAGATGAGATCCTCAAAATATGATTCGAAAGCGCAATGTTAGCTAAAAGATTCGTATGAGCTACGAAATATGGTTGAGCCTAACATTATGTGTGTCTCAAAAGTACACCGTCTTCCATATTTGATTCGCCTACAAAGTTTGAGAGAAGATTCTGGCATAAAGGCTTATGTTGTTGACAGAACAGAAGCTCTAACTAATAGACGAAAACGGTGAATTTCCTTCTTCGAACATACTATCATACATTTGCGCTGTATAATCTTATATATCTGAATTTATAGTAATAACTAAAATTATTAACATTATCAGATAATGAAGTAACAGATAAGATCAAATATCATTAAAAAATCATTCATAAACATTAATTCATATTAGAACATCATGAGCTGGTTTATTTATTATTGATGGTTGCTTCAGGTTAACTTTACATTGTCTAACATCACACTCTGGTGTGCTTCGTATTTCATATTTAGTAAAGAAAGTATTTAGCTCACAAGAGTGTATCGTGCATTAAATCCTTAAGTATCTCAACAATTTATTGTTTAAAGAGTGACAGTTCCTCAATATAAAAAATTGCATTAAGTTTCGTCACACACAAAATATATCTATATATTAAAACGTGAAGCGAAAACTTTGTACCCCTTTTTAAACGAATTGCGCGAATGGATGAACGTGAAAATTAGCATAGTTAAAGTTTATATGGAGGAGAAGTATTTTTTTTAGTATTTTTTTATATACAATGTATTAAAAACATATTATAATATACATTACTCATATTACTGCTTGAATGGTATACACATGTAAATGAGAAAGAGTTTTGCCATCCTTCATTTTACACTTTCGTTCCAATAACCTTTTTTAATTTTACATTCAATATTTTTAACATGACTTACGTTTCATACCATACCTTTGAAATTAATTGGTCAAATGATAGGTTAAATAATTTATTTTTAGTCAATATATGAAACCACTGAAATAATTACTACTCTTTTTGGACTCATTGAATCTAAAAATGAATTATTGTCGAATATCGACCACTATACGAGCACTAGTTTTTATAACTCTGTATAATTTTAAAACTGTTATATTTTCTAAGATAGGACAGTATCGATTCATATAAAATTCTTAAAGTAACTAACTAACACATTTCATTGGATAAAGATAATTCGTCAAAACAGATTCACAGATAACTCATTATTTCTAATAATACGTAAAGAATGAAAATGGTTACGGCGGGTTATTATTAGGAGTTAAAACAATGCCGGCGTTTCTATAAACCTTTTTAAGCCATACTTTATTTTAATGTATTCCACTTAAAGATTTAATAAATGCCCCAAAAATATTTTAACAACTTAAAAATACAAAGATTTTGCTCTACTTTCTATAAATACAACGTGCATGTATCCTAGCTAATGTTATAAATATGACTTTGTTTGTTTGTTGTTTTTTACGAACTGTCTATGCTATTGACCTAGCAAGGTGTTAACAGCTTCACCGGACTACAAACCCACCTGTTTCATTCCCTGCTATTAATATTATAATAAAAAAAACTCACAACGTAAAATAATCCAATTTTAATAGTCATTTCAAATGCAAAAATCGAACGCAGTTACATTAAACTGTAATAAATTTAATGGACGTTGGCAGTTAGTACAATTTTCATTACAGGCAATTAATTAACGGAGGTAAGGCATGACGTTAATGCACAAGTTTGTTATTGCTTTCCGATAGTTAACTCTTGGAGTTCGTTTTTGTTACACGGGAAACTCTTTTAATAATGAAAGTGCACTTGTCTTTATATACATATTTGTTTTTTGTTTGATTATATACTAGCTGTAACCACGGCTTTTTTTAAATTGTATTTAAGAAACATACAATTGTTAAACCATGCACAATTATGGAAACGCTCTTTAAAAACAATTATAAGTACGACACTCACATCAGTTACAGTAATATGTAACGTATACATTAGATATATAAATACTAACAGTGTGTGAAATGAGGTTTATCATCGGCAACATATTTGGAATCTTAACCCACCATATAACTACCTCAGTGTTCACTTATACAGTAAATGGAACTAATGAAATAATGACTTAAAGATATTATTATAATGATATAATATGGCCATATCGTCAATAAGTAATACGTTTATCATCTAATATCTTATTAGAAAGACCCTTCTACAATATTCTTATATGTTACTATGGTTATTGAGTTATGTAGACGAAAGCGCGGTAAAAAAATGGGCGCCAAAATGTTCAATAAGACAATATACTTCAAACTACAAACAGAGATACAGATATATGAATTTAAATTATATTTATTCTTGAAGTCCAGTACTACGCACGTCGTACATACATGTTTACAATGAACAGAATATGTTTTGCTAAATTTCATGCGGACGAAGTCGCAGGTAACAGCTAATCTAAAATAGATTAACCTAAATTAATTCCTATAACATCAGATATCTACCAGTGAAAGTCCCGTAAAAATCGGTCGAACCGTTTTGGAGACAATACTGTGGGCGAAACTACGGTTAACAGTTAGTTAGTAATAAATTAAATTAATTGTTATGATGTCCGCTATCTACCAATGAAAGTCTCGTGAAAATCGGTCTAACCATTTTGGAGTTAGCATTGTGGACGAAGCCGCGGTTAATAGCTAGTCTAATTTAAAGTAGCCTAAGTAACCCGCTGTAATTCCAGCTATCTGACAGTGAGATTCCTACCAACATCGGTCCAGACGTTTCGGAGATTACCCGGAACAAACAGACAGACAGACAGACAGAAATTTTAAAAATTTCATTTTTATTATCAGTTGCTTGTATAATTTCATACCCAATCAGTTTTTTTTAATGTTGATATTACATACAGACACTTCATTTCTATTATATGTAAAAAGACGATGACATTGAAGTGAATACTTATTTAGCCGCGTTGAATAACTTTGTAGGTAAAATCGATTTGGTAGAGGAAAGTCATATGTGTTCGAGTCACCGATGACCTCGACATGCTCGTGATGTATTGCAGTTTCGCCAGGCATTGTATATACTCGACTGCATCATAAACCTAAGAAACCTATGCAAACAAAAAAAACAGATTGTCTATTACTGAATATTAAAATAAAGGCGTTATAGCCTTTTAAAAAAACAATGTACATTTTTGTCTGTCTGTTTGTTCCAGCTAATCTCCGAAACAGTTGGGCTAATTTTGAAGTAATTTTCATTGGGGAATAGCCGATGTTATAAGCAATAACTTTGTTGATTAGCTCGAACGATACCTTGCCGCCCCCACAAAACGGTCTGTCGGTACACCGCGGGGTTTTAGTCTGTGCGAGTCGGAGATAACCCACCCTCTCCCCCGGGGGTGTGGGGTATCTATTAGGGATTTACCCACGTTAAAAAAAAGGATACCTTGATTTTGATAATAAAAATAGGATTCCGTGCAAATAAAAAAAACTAAAGAAGCCGCGGCGAGACCGTGGGCTGTACAAATTTTTTTGTTAAATTTTCTACGATCGAAGTCGCGGGTAAATGCTAGTTAAATATTTATTACAAATTCTTAAAAAATATGCATAACATCTCATTTTTCTAACTCGATTTATAAAAATAAAACGATACACGAATGAAGCCTACTAAACACTTAAGTTAAAACAATTAAGTAAAATTACTTTAATTAACACATGCAAATAATTTCTATTAACATGTGTTCTAGTAATTAATGAAAGGCCTTTACCATACCTTGTCGTGTAGGAAATTAACCGTTTTGTAAGTAAAATTCTTAGAAACTTAATAACACTCCTCAGAGTTTGTAGGAACATCAAGTTCACATTAAAAGCGAGAAGTCTAATAAGTAATTTTCACTCTGTCGTCTTAAATATTATTATGAAACTGAAGTCACACGAATATACGAGTCCCATGATGGTAAGTGATCACCACCGCCCACGGACACCTGCGACACGAGAATAACAGATACCTTGCCGACCCTTGAGAAAGAAATAGGCTCGTTTCTCGAAGGTTTGTAAGTTATATCGGTCCGGAAACTCACTCGAAAATGTAACATTAGACGCCTTCCAACGATCGAGATGATATGGATGGAATATCAAGTTGGTTGCCAGTCCGTTGGTAATGTACATATATTCATTACCAGCTTTTGTTCGTGGCTTTATTCTATTGTAGCGTGCTGACCATTTAAAAGTATCTATTGCACACTGGCCTTTTTTAAATTGAACGACATATTCGATGTCACATATTTTCCCTCGACACTAGAGGAGTCGATAATAAAATGTGCGTTAATGTTTGATACTAACATTATAGTAGGTGCTAGAGCCACACTGTAGTTATTAGGTACTAGTTTCAGCATGAATGGGTCGGCTCGCCCGGGGTAGTACCACCCTCTCACAGAACACCGACGTGAAGTAACAGTGCTTGCATTATTGCGTTTCGTTCGGTCAGTGAGAGCGCTGAGGCCCGCCTCCATTCCCCCTTTTCCCTTCCCTTATACACAGGCTGCAACGCACTTGCGACTGCTGGTGTTGCTAGTGTCTATGGACGGTGGTGATCACTTAAGATCAGGTGACCAACCTGTTCGGATGCCTCCTTTTGACATAAAAAAATAAATATTATATCGAATACTCCAAAACTATTATATGGATATAGATTGATGTTGATTTGATGTATTACTTGAGAACACTACTTAAATTCAAGATAAAAGTACTCTGTGTCCTTTATTATACTCCTAAGAACGTGTATGCAAAATTTCATTATTATCGGTTGAGCAGTTACGGTGTCAAAGCGTAACACACAAACGAGCATTCGCATTTCTAAGATTAATATAAATACTGCAATTGAATACGAATTTAATTCTCTACCCATGAATATTTTCAATTAGGTTTTAACAATATCGAGGGAACTATCAAAACATATACTATAGTTTCAGAGCTGAAAATAAATCACAAGCTCTCATTATAAATTAGAGCAGTTTTCAAACGATATCCAGAGAAACGAATGAAGACGTCATTTAAATATTCGTTGCCTAACCAAAAATATACTCTTTGATTGTTTACTATTGTCTTGTAAATTAAGATTATATACTTGCGAATTTCTAACGCGTGATGACATCCTACACAGGGTGCAAAGACCTCGAAATCGATTCCACTGTTTGCACGGAAATGCGGCAAACAATTTCAATTTCTTCAACTGCCGGCGAGCGGTAAGCTTTATTGTGAAAGAGTGACGTCACTCTCTAGTACTATTCAACTCATGTAATGATTTCTATTAGATATAAATAATGTGATTTATTTGTTTATTCATATTAGTAATGTATTATCGTAAATAAGAAATGCCGAATTGCAGAAAAAATGTAAAAAAGGACAAGTTTCAAAATGTCGATACTAAACTTTAGTAGGTACCGGATCTTTATCACTACATATTATAAAACAAAGTCCTCTGCTACGTCTGTATGTCTGTTTGCAATAAACTCAAACACTACTAAACGGATTTTCATGCGGTTTTTAGCAGTAGATTAAGTGATTCGTGAGGAAAGTTTAGGTATATAATTTGTCAACGTTATATATATATATGTTGCAGCGTTATACAAAGGCGATTGAAGAGCTTCTAACAATTGTTACTGGCAGTCGTGAGGTTTTTCCATCGGTTTGTCAGTTGTAAAATACGGACGGTGAGATGTCGAAAAATTGTCATTGTATGATTGAATGAAAAAATATGACACGTGTTGCCTATTTATATGTGGTATTATTTCTTGCTTCCTGAAGATGTACGAGAAGGAAGGCATCCCTGAACATAGCATTCTTTTAGGCACTTCGTTATATATATATATATGTACATATGGACGTATGTATAAGTATATGTATATATAGGTAGTGGGGAAACGGTTAAATACATCTCCCTCCTCTGTTTCTCAACCGATCTTCTTCATTCTTTTTTTGTTTAATAGCTATTGACAAGTTTTGGGACAAAATTGGGAAGATATTTTTCTCTATACTTGAAGTTCCATGACCGAACGAACACTCGTATTTATTACAAAACGATGCAGTTTTTGAACTTTTAAAAATTTACTAGCAAAAAATTTGATTATAATTATATAAATTACACGAGTGAATCCATGAGCACAGTTAATTAATTTATATGTAAAAAATAATTAAGTAAGGAATCACGGCAAATTTACCTATGTGCGATAGATGTGTTAGCCAACAATAAAGGTGGAAATAGCATATTGTATCGAAAATCCATTTCGATTACTTCTATTGTACTTTATCTTGTTAGATATTGGTGTTATTTAAACAAAAAAGAAAATATGCACTGTATTTAAAACTAAAATAAATCGCTATGAACGACTATTCGTTGTTGCGTGTAATTTAAATAACAATGTAACTACAGATGACGCTTCCAGTATTTTTTACATAAAACGCTATAAATGTTGATAAACTGCCAGGAAAGCGTGAACGAACTGAACGCTACATTAACCCGTACGCGGGCTAGAAAAATCAGTATATTTGTTTTTTATTTATAAACGACAAATGAGGAAATGTTATTTGTATCAATAAAAAGATATTCTGATCACAAAATGAATATGTTCCCTTTGTGTGTTTAATCGAAATTAGTTTTTAACGAATAATGTTACATTTACTAATATTTTGATTTTGGAAAAAACTCTAAAAAATTATATATGAAAGTAGGTCCTTTTGTATTTAAAAAATATATTTATTATTAGCCTTTATTAGCAGCTACGCTTGCTTTAATATAGATTTGATCTCTCCCTCGGGAATAATACATATATTCTGGGCGAAAGATACCTTATGTCTTTTTTGTAACCTTAACAGCATGTATGGAAAATGTCATGATAATCGGTTGCATTGTTAAGGCACGAAAGCCTAATGAACAAACAGATAAACTCACTTTCGTATTTAAAATACTAATCAGATACAATCAATTTTAAAACAAAGATAATACATCCTTAGTTGATAGGACAGAAAGCAAGAACAGCTGCGAGGAAACTTGGGATCCTCTTTAAAGTTAAGCGACATTTTACACCAGAACAGCTTCTTAGCCTGTACCAAGCTCAAGTACGTTCATGTGTGGAATATTGTTGTCACTTATGGGATGGATCAGCCAAATATCAGCTGGCCGCTCTTGACTCCATTGAGCATCGTTGGCTTGTCGGTGATGAAGCGCAGTGGGATTCAAGAATATTCAGTTTGGAGCATCGACGAAAAGTGGCTTGTCTCTCTGTGTTTTACAGGTTACACTTTGGAGAGTGTGCACAGGAATTACATAATATAATTCCATCGTCCCCATTCCATCAGAGGACGACTAGACGCCGTGAGGGTTTCCACCCTTATGTGGTTGATATTCCCGTAATTCATACGAAGCGATTTGCTTCCACGTTCATTATACGTACGGCTAAGGAGTGTAATTCACTCCCGGCGTCTGTCTTCCCGTCATCTTATAACTTGGGACTCTTCAAGAGTAGAGTGAACAGACATCTAGTGGGTAAGCGCGATACATCGTCGGCCTCATCGTCACTTACCATCAGGTGAGATTGTGGCCAAGCGCGTAGCTGTTGAACATAACAAAAAAAAGGTGAACTGGCATATTTTTTGTTATGACAGTTTTTTTTTACTTTATATATACTTTATCGTTTGATCACACCTGATGTTAAATGACTGTGTAATTCAATATGGTAAACACGATAAACATTTTTTTAACGTGGGGAAATCCCTTATGGATACGCCACCTTGGATACTCCTTGGGGAGAGGGTGGGTTATGTCCGGCTCGCACAGACTAAAACCCCACGGTGTACCGACAGACCGTTTTGTGGAGGCGGCAAGGGATCGTTCAAGCTAATCAACGTTGTAGAGCCGTCCCCACGGTCCGCCCGGCGGAAGGTGGCCGCCGGGCTCCTACCTATAGAGGGACAGACCGGGTACACACCGGCTGCCCTCCCTCGTCCGCCGGACCTGTGCAATGAGGAGATTAAACCTAGAAAGATTGGCTCTCAAAGTGCCGGAACGTATCCATAGGTAATCGGCGTCACATTTTCAACTTCATGGTGCTACCTCCTTAGTCTCGCGAGCTTAGTAAATATCTCGCACCATTCTATGATTTTGTTACGAAGTTTCCGTTCACCGAAAATTCGCAAGGATTCCAACATACGACGATTGGTGCAGTGGCCGAATACGCTAACCATTGAGTTCTCAACGTTTCAAGTTACAAGCAATATAAAAAATGGTATAATTTAAGAGTAAATAAAGTAAAAAAGTATAATTCTCGTTAAAATACTTTGTTGGTGTTCTTACCCTCAAGTGGCTATGGAATTTGATCCTAAACTGCAAGAAATTATAATTAAAATGACCTAAAATTCTTCACTCTATCTAACCTTACACTAACTCCTTTGATAGAGGAGGCATAAAGTATGAAGAGTCACCTCTGTCTACATTTTATTTTCTTCTTCATTATCGTGTACACAAAAATCAATTAATGTATGTGCGACAACTATAATTTTAAGAATTCATAGTTATTCCTATAGTCTTTTATTTCTAACTAGTTGTGCCCGCGACTTTGTCTGCATCTGAATGTATTAAGTCCATTTACTTGTCTACTTTTCTCTCGTACTAGCGTATGTGTATGAAATGTGTATTAGAACTAATAACTTTTGATAGAGTGGACCGATTTTAATGAAACAAACACTAAGTTACTCCCGATGATATGCTTTACAGTTTTATAAATCCTTATAAACATAAACGGCTATAATAAACGGCTTATAGTGAACCCAGTACTTTAGCAGTGATGCATGTTCAAACAAACAGACAGACAGACATTTCTAAAAATGATTGAAATGTATTCTATTACATATTCCTAGACACCTGTATCAATTTATTTCACGAAAATAGAAATTATACAGACACATTAGATTTACATTCTTATTATATTTATAGAAGATATAGATGTATATATAATCAGTACTTTTATGATTATTAGACTAGCTAATACCCGCGACTTTGTCCGCACCATTTATTATCTTTATTTTATATTTCGTGCACACATAAAAATTTAACATAGATAAATATATAAAATTTAATTATATAAGATCCACGTCGCTTGGCCCACTTGTCCACAATAAAGAAACACAAATCGCTGAACGTATATTACTTATAAAGAGTTTAGTTTCTTGAAATATTACATATTGTATATGAAATAAATAATATATTATGAGGTTTTTTTTATTAAAGACCGTAAAATAAAGACGTAAGATATTTAAGACTAAACAAAAGTGACCGAAATTTGTGCAGTATTGTCTGCCTCATGTGCGCATAACTGCAGACATCTATCTTAATATTTATATACAATCTATATATTTATATAGGTGGTAGAGCCACGCTGAAGCTATTATTGGTTTCAGCATGAATGGGTCGGCTCGCCCGGGGTAGTATCACCCTCTCATAGAAAACCGACGTGAAGTAACAGTGCTTGCATTGTTGCGTTTCGTTCGGTCAGTGAGAGCGCCGGAGAACCACCCCCTTCCTCTTTCCTCCTCCCTCGCAACACAACAGGCTGGCAATGCACTTGCGACACCCCTGGTGTTGCAAGTGTCTATGGACGGTGGTGATCACTTAACATTAGGTGACCCACCTGTTCGTTTGTCTCCTATGATAATTATAAAAAATAAACAAGAAGATAGGATACCACAGAATCATTACAGAAGCGCCGGATACCCATCTCCCTGCCCACTCTCCCCTACCCCGTTCCCCTCCCCCTTCCCCACTCTCCCTCCCTCAAACCCCTCCATCATCAGGCCGGCGACGCACTCGCGACTCCCCTGGTGTTGCTAGTGTCTATGGACGGCGGTGATCAGTTACCATCAGGTGAACCGTCTGTTCGTTTGCCCCCCTATAATATAAAAAAAAAATTAAGTAGCAAATTATAATTTCATAAAACCTACCAGCTATTACAAGAAAAGGAACTGGTCAATGCAGTTATGGGAACATCATATTGAGATAGATACATTATTGTAGAATTGTAGAAGAGATGACATCTCATTGCCATTATTTGTGCTTTTTTTTAACTCAAATCTCAACGTAAGATTCATAATTAAAATCTTGGAAGAAGCCTTTGAAGGGACTTGTTATTGTGTCAGCTAGAATGATAATGAGATCAAATCCATTAAAATAACATAATGTAATCTATGTTTAACAAGCAGTCCACCACCCTACGAATATTTATTAACCTACCCTCACGCCACAAGAGCACTTTATGTGCGAAACGTGATAAAGGTCGGCCCAACTCGCTCTCGAGTCTGCTTGATATGCCTACTTCAACAATATACATAGATTAAACCGTACGGTGAAATTCAGAAGTGACTCTTAGAAGGTCAGTCACTTTATATATATTATACTTTAACTAGCTCATACAAGCGACTTCGTCTGTACAAAGAAAACACATAAAAAGAACATTGCGTGTATCACTGTGTACACGCGGAGGACGTGGGCCTTCTTTGGTTTATATGTATTAAATGATATATACATGAGAATACTGATAAACTATATACTTTTTGGGGTGTAAGGGGTATCGAAGGGGTGTAAGGGGTGTAGGGGATGTATGGGGCGTGGAATAACATCGAAGACTTGAGACATCCAAGCCAATAACCACAATAACAACACCAGGGGAGTCGAAACCGCGTTGCCAACCTGTGTTTGGGAGAAAGGGATGAAGGGGGGAGAGGAGAGGGGAGGGGAGGTGGTCTCACGAGAAACGCAACAATGCAAGCAGTGTTACTTCACGTCGGTTTTCTGTAAGAGGGTGGTACTACCCCGGGCGAGCCGACTCATTCATGCTGATACCAATAATAGCTTCAGCGTGGCTCTACCACATACCAAATGGAAATGTATACTACTAGACTCAGACAGACACTTATAAATACTTACATACACACAAATACATATCTACCGTAGGTTTAACGCGAGTAAAGAAGAGGAAATTCATACGAATCTCTAAAATATAAAATAAACATTTACATACTAGTTATCTTAATGATTATACAATAAATGCTTCTGAATACTTATATTATAAGTAGAAAGAAGCTTACGTTAATGAAAACAAGATAATAAGTATCATACGGCGGGTCGACAGTTTTGGCTCCAAGATAAAACAGAGTGACAAAAAATCAAGTTGCAAATTATTACTTTCTATGCTTCAAAAATACTGAAACCAAAAGTATCTTTTCTAGACATATGTCTTAGTAGAATGATGCAGCGTCGATCAATATTCCAGGACTTTATATTGTAACTAGCGAGCCCGGCGGACATCGTCCTTTTTATTAGCGTGGGGAAATCCTTTATGGATACGCCACCCTCCCTTTATGTCCGACTCGCACGAACTAAAACCCCACGGTGTACCGACAGACCGTGATTGTTGGGGCGGCAAGGGATCGTACAATGCTAATCAACCTTGTAGAGCCGCCCCAACGGTCCACCCGGCGGAAGGTTACCGCTGGGCTCCTACCTATACAGAGGCAGACTGGGTACACACCAGCTGCCTCCCCTCGTCCGCCAGACCTGTGCAATGAGGAGATAGGCCCCCCGGCCCATCCCCTCAGGTCCGACTACGGTGGTGGGAGGAGTCGGGCAAAGCGCCGCCTCCCCCGCCGGTCCTCCGTTGGCGGAGAGGGTCTACCTCGCGGGCCCTCTCCGCCGTCTCCTTCTGCGAGATGACCTCTTCGCAGAAGGAGGCCATCGCTCGCCAAGCCTGGTCGCTGCCGAGCATCGCCGAAACCACGCTCGGCAGCGACAAATCACGCCCTACCACCGCAGCCAGAGCACGGCGCTATCTCTCCCACGCAGCACACTCAGCCAGGTCCTGCATCCATCTCTCGACGGCGTCCTGTCTAAGACGCCGTCTCCTTTCCTCTATCTCCCTGGGAGCCGGAGGCTCCCCACGTCGTTTCCTCTCCGCCGTGAATTCATACACGGCGGCGAGAACTCCTGCCTCCAGCTCCCAGGGTAGGGACCTGGCGAGTGTGAAGGCCGCCGCTGAGGACACCGTGCGGTAAGCCCGGATCACCCTCAGTGCCACCGTGCGATGCGCTCTACGGAGTGCGCGCACGTTAGCGGCACTGAGGGCGTCGGCCCACACCGAAGCCCCGTAGGCGGCCTTCGCTCGCACAACTCCCATGTAGAGTCCCTATATTGGGGGGACATCGTCCTGCCTGGATATTAAAAAAAAATAAAAAATCCTAAAAGTCAGCCGCAGCGCCACCTGTCGGATCCAATTGTGAATCTAAACCATTCTCGGATCCACTGGAACATGCACACAAAATGTCATCAAAATCGGTCCAGCCCTTTAGGAGGAGTTCAGTGATACGTACAAAAGAAATGTATATATAAAGTTTAGAAACATTAATTACTAGCGAGTTGCGAGGGTTGCATTTTGCATGGCACTAAGGTTTTTTCTAAAGAAGTAAAGGAGATCTTATAGCCCTAGGAACTCTTACGAATCCCCAACATATAAAATAAACATACATTTTTATATACAACTACGCGTATCGTCAGGTTATCAGCTGTAAAATAGTGAACAATATATTGTTTAATCTACGAGATCAACCCCTAGACACAACATTGGTCATCTACGACGTAAATATGTAGATACTGCGACTTCAACCCCTGGAAGTAGTGTCAGCAAGTCTGCAACGTCACATGCGCCATTCGTCCAGAAGGTTCCTTGCCCACGCTGTCTACATCAAAAGTATTAATATGGTTGCGTACTGAACTCCAATAGTTATTGTCATTCTTTTATGGGTCATGTATTAATAAGTAAAAGTTTGTGAATTTTTTTTTCAGAAGACTTCTGTCATTTTTCTCGCGTAACGCTCAATGCATTTTTTTCCTAACAAGCCATAGGATGTTTTATAACACCATGTAGCTACTTCTAGGTCCTAAGACAAATAAGTCGAATATTCATTTAATGTAATTCAATTTGCATTTATATGATTTCAAAAACTCATTTCTATAAATTCTATTCAGAACTTCACAGCTTTGGTGTTAATAAAACCTACGTTAAAAGAATAAATAAGTACAAAGACGCGGGTGTTTTATTATTCAAGAAGAAAAATGTATCTCGGGAGAAAACTTTGTAAAACATAAAAACGTCGTGTTTAGGTATGTACAAAATCTTTGAGACTCTGAGTCTCGCCCGAATATAACTAGAACGTTATATAATTTCAGTAGATTTTTTTTTTACAGAATATTGGATTATTTCGACAGCGCCTAAATACAATTTGTTTCCAACAAAACGTAAAACATTACACGAGAATATTACAAAGATTTTAATGGTGGATTATTCACCGGGTAACTTACTTTACAGTTGGGTGTTAATCTGTTAGAAACTATGATTATATTTTTGCATTTCATCATCTCACTTGGTTTTAAGTCAGTGTTAAATTAGTTAAGCCTATAAGTGTAACTAGCATTCAATGAAACATACTTGAAAGTATCAGGAGGTTATGAAACGATTACATTTAACATCCTATCTGCTTTTGATATCCAATAACCCTTCACAACTCAAAAACAATTATAATTCGTTGCTGTGGAATTGTCTATTTACTGTTATGTTCCTTCCTTGCTACAGAATAATCCCTTCTTATTGTATACCATCAATTCCTTTAATCGTTGCATGAATAGATACTTAGATATATATTACTTATTTTGTTTCGTGTTCTGCATAGCATTAGCCATTGTTTAGTCTCTTTGATATAAATCTTCATCATCATCACTTTCCACATCTTGATCATCTTCGAGATCATTCCCATACAGAAAGACATTTTCATACTTTTATCTCAGAAGTAGTTCAGATACTTAGAAACATTCGTCCAAAGATTCGCCCACAAACATAAGTGGTCATAAATAAAACATTTCCGTATTGTGTTCTCTTTTAGCCAGTAGTGGATAATATGTAGGGTAAAAGGGAGTTAAGGATTCCGTTGAAAATAAGAAAAAAAAAACATAATAAACAATGGAAAACAACTATCCTCCATTAACAGAAGGAAGCACCTGACGTCACGGTTCGATATACTATATCGTGTAGATAATACGGAACTTATAAATAGCATTTATTTGGGACATTTCCGCGCTTTACTGTGATAACGCGAGTATCTGTTTTATCATCTGTGTATACGATATCGCAGTTTTCGCACATTTTTTACAATGCCATTATGGAATGGACAGGTAAATGTTATCAATAAATTACTGAATACCGGATTAATAGACATGAAGTTAATATACAATGCCTCCAGTTACCGGCAATATTATTACGGCTTACATATATGATGACAAAGCGTTAAAAACTCTAGTAACTACGATTACAGTACATGATAACTGAATACTACCACGACGCTACCAGTCCATTTTCAAGAAAACGAAGATTATTAGACTTTGCAATTTTGCATGTTTGTTTAGTCCTAAAGACAATACATGAAGACAAAATGGCGAATATTAGCGCATTTAAATAAAAAAAACCTTGTATTTAAAAATACTTCTTCAATATAAATGTATTATGACTTTAGTTTTTATAACAAAGTTGACAACATTAAAACCTGACTTAATCAATAGGTATACACATATCGAGCGAATTATTAACGTGTGAATTTTAGTGAATAAGATAACCACTTATCAACAACATCCACACTCCTCAAAGCACATACAGCGTTATCTTGAAGGAAGCGAATACCTCAAAGCTCAAACAAAGACGATCAGTGACTCCGATAGTATTGTCAAAGCACTTGTGAATACTTGATGAATTATACCAAGCCAAAAGATAATATTATTATGCTCGTGGATGGAAACTCGCCGAAGCAAACAATACAGATAACAATTTAAATATCTCAACATGAATTGTATTTGCTATCTTGGAATTTACGTCTTTATAGGTTACATGAATTTGTTGAAAAAATATTACATCCTCAAATCATTTTATGACCTAATTCTAAATTCGGTTCATCTTATACTGAGTAAGATTTAGAACTCATTTACACACGCGTAGTACACCGCTTCTCTTGTCGTACTTACGATCAATATTTAAGAAAAGATTTCATTTGACGTATTTATAAATGGAGAAATACTATCCACACAAGGATCAATTTAATATATGATTATAGGACGGTCGCTATTGTAGTAGATTATATTTCTACAAACACATATAAGTAGCTCGTAAACATGCATGTGGATAAATTTGAAAAGGATTAATCCAACGAAGTACTTAAGGTCCCAATCTTTTGTTAAAGGAAAGGTCATGTCCGTACAATAGCTTCTGCTTGGGTAATTTCTACTGGTCGACTTGTTAGCTGAGAACCTTTTATTCCATATATTTTTAAAAAAGCATGTAGTCCATAGCGGTTCTAGATTATTTCCGATAGTCTATTAAAAAGCCCACAAGTGATACTATTATCCACTAGTCTCAAAATACATGTCACTGCATTTCATAGGTGCATAGTCGCATAGTGAGTACATAAGTTCTGCAAGGGGCCTTGTTTACCCTTTTATCCTTTTTTATCCTTTTACGTGGGAAAATCCCTTATGGATACACCTCCCTCTCGGGGGAGATGGTGGGTTATGTCTGACTCGGACGGACTAAAACCCCACGGTGTACGTCTGCCGCTATAGCTGGGGCGGCACGAGATCTCTATAGACTTCATCATGCCGCCCCAGCGGTTGGCCCAGCAGCGAAAGCGCCATCGCCGGGCCCCGTCTTGTTAGGAGACAGCCGGGTAAACACCGGCCGTCTCCTCCGTCCGCCGGACCTGTGCAATGAGAAGAATGGGTCCACCGACCCATCCTCCCCGGTCCGGCTACGGTTTACCCTTTTATCCTGATTAAACTTACCCAAAATAGTGAGATAAGTATAATTGTCCGATTTAATATACGTATTGGCACGTGCCAATAAAATGTTCGAAATTAGTGTACATTTACTAATTTAAATTCGTAGCACTATTAGCTGACGGTGAAGAAAAACATCGTGAAGAAACCAGAACCTGAGAAGTCCCCTTGTAGTACCACTGTATGTGGGAATGTGAATTTCTCAGGGTTTAATATCGCCAAAACGTCTTGCACTGACGTGGTGATTATGCCCATGCCTTCCTTCGGAAAGAGGCCTATGGCCCTGCAGTGGGTCTATTACAGGCTGATGATGATGATGAATACATAAGTGTATATTACCTAGAAGTGATAGTTAAATTCAATTCACAAAACTGTGCATACACTTTGCACTTCCTCAACACGTTTGGGCTAGTTGTCATTTCAGCTGAGTGCCTTTACTACCTGCCGTCAAGCATGGTGAAGGGTGACTTTGAAGCCAACGGCATTCGTCTATGATTCTAATTGAGGCTAATGAAGAATAGATTGTATATTTCCATGACTGCGTTAGAATGCAGTATGCGTCGCTGCTTCAAATCGGAACACTCCAGCGCCAGCATTATTGTAGTTAACTCCACAACTCACGTCTTAACAATGAATAAATATGCAATCAAAAGGTTAAATGTAATTGTAAAACTAATGTTTGAAAAGAATAACACAGGAAAACTATTCCGACTAAAAAAAATTTTGATTTATTTATAACATTTGACTGTTAAATGTCACAAAGAGGGTGACGTTATGTATATAGTTCAATATAAGTCAGTCCCACGTAATACATTACAACGGCGAAGAACTTTAGTATGCTAGGACATTGAGCCCGTTAAAATAAATAATAATTCTGCAGAAAAAATGAATATCCACATAATTGTCTTCGCTTGCGAACGTTTTAATAAAATCGTTGACCTACATAAGTCGGTACACGAGGTACTACGATATGGCAAAGAATGTATGCGGTTTTTATTGCATTAATATCTCTTTTATTAAGATCGTTATCTCTTGATATTACATACTAAACTGTCCGCTTTGGATTCTTTTCGCCAACATTGGAATTACTTTAGACGACTTTATATTCCAAACTGATCAGATCGTGACCACGGTATCTGTAACCTGGTTCAAATATTGATCTAGAAAGGTGAATATTTACCTGTATTTGGCAATGATTTATGTTTTATAATCTGAACGACAGAAATTAGTCTTAAAGTTATTTATCTTATAAATCATACTATATATAAGCTATGCATATAAATCGATATACTATAACATCTATTGACCAATCATTATTCAAGTTAGCACATCTAATTACTTCCTACACTCTGAAGCAATTTAATTTATTTAATAGATATTTTATCAATAATTCCTTCGAATTAACTTTAGATATTTAGATGTATAATAAATAATCAGAGGAAGCTCTGGAAATACACAATAGTTAAAGCGAAGGATCTTGTCTGTAAAGAATAATTTTAAGTAGATTTATAAGATCTATTATAAATGTCAATATCACAAACAGAAACAAATATATTCGTTAAATATATTTCCCAGATTTAAACTTCGAAATTAATGTCTACCACTATAAGATATTATTGTACGTTTATCCTCAGAAGGAAAAATTACTGTTTAATATATAATACGGAACCAGTTATAAAAAAACAATTCCGAGAACAACATACTTTGACATTCTGGAGGATTCTATACGTACAAAGCATCCACATCAAAGTACCAAAACCCGACATTCTGGTTGGACAAAAAACAACGTTCCGTTCAAAATTAAACATAGCTAATAAGATGGTAACATATTTAACGTCAATACCTGAAAATAATAATTCATCATACTAAACCGTAGTATAATCAGCGTTTTCCCACCTCAGCAGTATCTTCAGGCCCCCACGAAACCTTCCGATGTTTATCATTAAGTCTGATGATAAAAGAATTTCGTATAAGCAGATATTCTCATACAAATGTACATTGTGCTTACGGAATACGTTATCGTGTCTGGTCACGTAACCCGACTGTAGTAGTTTACGTGACGTTGTTTTGTCCCGTACATATTAGATTTGCCTCCATGTGCCACACGATGTTGCGGTTACGACGTCAAAATACGGGTCACGGTGCGGATTTTCGCATCGGATATAAAACTGTTATTGGATAATATTTAATTTTGGGTACGGAAATTTAAATAAAAAGTCATCTGTAACAACGAAATCATGAAATAACCCATTATCATTTATTAATAACAATACGAACGGGAAGAGTTTCATTTGTGAGGACATCATTTTAAATGTAAGACCTATAGCTCTATTGCCTCTTTATCATGTTAAACTTTTATTTAATGTTATATACTTATTAGATGCAGGGTAAACCATGGTCAAGTAGACTGGTGATGCTTATCCGTTGCATTGGATGACTATATATGCGGATAATTTGAAGGATTAACCAAAATGCGCATAGCTCGGACGCCTAATTTTGCCATTATCTTGCGCGAATGAATTACAAGTCCCTGACATCAAACACAACGGCGGTCTTTTGTTACTCCAATCCAACACGGCCTGCCCTGCACGGTTTTCCCTGTTCAAAAGCACGATCTCACCTGCTATTAAGCGCCAATTTGCCCTGTGTTGTAATACATTTTGTTAAGAAAAAAACCGAATCTCAAACGCAGTTACCGGAACATATGTAGATGTTATTGGGAATAGATTTTCAACTCGAGGGTGAGGGCTAGCCAAGTGGATATTAGGAAATGACCTATTAGAAGAAAATAATCTGTAAAAAATTAAATGCATAGTAGCGTGCTTAATCTGTATAAATAAGAATCAATTGCCGAAAGTATGTAGGCGTATCACTTCACAATGATTGCACTTATTTGGGTATTTCTTTTTTGTAGTGTTTATAATTGATAATAGCTCTTTACCTATGAAATTGCCGTTCTGCAGTACTGACCATTTCAAACCAAAATAATTTTTGTTTTGCTAAGAATTCTAATTACAAATTAATTTTATTTTAAAAACATGGAATTCTTTTTCCAAAAGTGGTCATTTGTTTATTGATTAGTGTTACATTTTCATCGCATTTCAATCTTTTTTGTCATCATGGATACGTTTAAAATTCGAGTAATTATGGAATATGAGGACCGTCGTGGCAGCAACGCGTTACAAGCGGTACGCAACATCAACGACGTTTACAGAGCTAAAACTACAAACCAACGCACCACCTTTTATTGGTTTGCTTGCTTCTGTTCTGGGAATTTCGACCTGAAAAATTAGCCTCGCGGTCGTCCTAAGACTTTGGTCGACAATGACGAATTAAAGGCGATTGTGGAAGCTGATGATACACAATCTACAGCTGAATTAGCAGCAGCTTTCGACGTTATCGTCAAAACAATATTGGTCCATTTGCGTCAAATTGGCAAGGTAAAAAAGCTTGACAAATGGGTGCCCCACAAACTCAATGATCGGCGCGGAGTACGCGTCGAGACGTGCCTTGCACTGCTCAACAGACACACAAACGAAGAAATTTTGAACCGCATTGTTACCTACGATGAAAAATGAATTCTGCTTGATAATCGCAAGTTCTCAGCAAGTTGGTTGGATCCTGGTTCAGCACCTAAACAATGTCCTAAATGAAAACTTACCCCTAGAAAAGTGATGGTCACTGTTTGGTGGTATAGCGCCGGTGTGATTCATCACAGCTTCTTACCAAACGGGGTGAGCATTACTGCAGATGTGTACTATGAAGAACTGAACACAATGAATGACAAAGCTGGCACATCTCCCACCAGCATTGGTTAATCGCTCGTCTCCGCTGCTCCTGCACGACAACGGGCAACCTCATACTGCACAGCAGACGGTGTCCAAGTTTTTTTTTTATATCATAGGATGCAAACGAACTGATGGGTCACCTGATTTTAAGTGATCACCACCGTCCATAGACACTTGCAACACCAGAGGAGTCGCAAGTGCGTTGCCAGCCTGTGTTTGGGGGAGAGGGGATGGAGGAGAGGGACGGGGAGGTGGGCCTCCGGCGCTCTCACTGACCGAAAGAAACGCAACAATGCAAGCACTGTTACTTCACGTCGGTTTTCTGTGAGAGGGTGGTACTACCCCGGGCGAGCCGACCCATTCATGCTGAAACCAGTAATAGCTTATACCTTCAAAATTTTAAAGTTGCAAGAACTGGGGTTGGAAGTTTTCCGTCATCCGCCCTACTCACCAGACCTTTGCGCCTACAGACTACTACTTTTTCCAGAATTTGGATAACTCCTTGGCGGGAAAAAAATTCAATACCCGAGAGGCAGTACAAAATGCCTTTGAAGAATTTGTTGCCTCTCGTCCAGCTGATTTCTTTAAGAAGGGCATCAATAAACTGCCACTGCATTGGCAAAGATGCATTGATTGCATGGGTGATTACTTCGATTAATACAAATAAAAAATACATGAAAAAAATTCGTTTACATTTTTCCATACAAAACGGCAATTTCATAAGTAAAGACCTAATATAATTGAAGAATCGTACGGAAAAGGGAAAAATTTTGGTTAAAATCTCCATATAAAAGTCGGCGAGTGAGTGAAACAGAACACAAAAAAGAGATCTTCAAATATATTGACAGACTGACATTCAATTGTACCGTTGCTGTTTCATTTCATTACATAGTTCCACAGTAAAGGAAAGATCTGGTCTCATTTCCTCCATCAGTACATCGTAGTTCCTCCGCATGCAACTAGCATATAATATACAAAACATAAGGATAATCCTTTCTTTGTTTTGTGTAAGGAAAATTAACAAACGGGAATGTCATCTTATACTGGCTGGTTTATCCAGCCCATGGATCTTAAATAGAACGCTAACAAGATCGTAATTTTGTCCAATGTCGTTGAAAGATAGTTTCACGAAGACTGGTCGATGAAAATCCCTACCAGTAACAGGATTCTCATTTTGCTATGAAAAAGGTTATATAAATAAGTTATTTGAAATAACGTTAATAAAGTTATCCGATGTACATCAATAAATAGGTAACAAAACTACGAACAGGTAACAGTTGTCTTAATGAGTTTAGATGGAGCAATTAAAGCTTGAGAAGTGGGTCGGCGGATCCAATTTGTACTGTTAAGTTATAGAATGAATTAGATTACAACTAGACAACAGGATTACTCTCGACTCGAAACCAATATCTATTTCTTCGGAAGACTTTTCAATTATTTCAAGTGTGTCTAGCTTACCCTGGATTATTGTAACGTAGGTTCTAAGTATGTCATCATTGTAAATTTTACAAATATATTTATATGAAAATTGATATAGAAATATCCAATGGCATCGAAAATTATTTACGTTTAAGATATTATGAGGCCTCTAATATATAAGTTTTTATTAGGTATTTATTTAAATAAAAAGAATACAACAAAAAGCCAACGTTACGCCATATTGCTAGGCGGTCACACATTCAAGAACTGACCCCGTCCGACATTGCTTAACTTCGGTGAACGGATGAGAACCGGCGTTTTCAGCACTCTACCCGACACAGTGTTTGCCCTCACCACTTTCATACAAAAATGTTGTGGATCAGAATTTCAAAACCTATAGAGTAAGAAACACGCGCGTATTGTACGTGAAAGCGGTTTCATAATTCTATGTCAAAACCCTTTTGTCATTGTTTTTGTTTTAAATAGCTATACTCACACGCGCACACACACTTGTATACAACAGAAAAAGATAGCGCTAGTGAAAAAGAAAGTTGTATGGAATGAATATCACGCTTTTTTCTTACGTGACGATTTTTATCATTGAACTCCCATCACAAACCACGTTCGGGTACTTCGTTCCAAACAGACCCATATTATGGGTGCACTGACTACTAATGTTATTTTTATTAATATTGACATATCAAAACCCGTCCCACAAAATCTCTCCAATATATCGTTATAGTTATCCGAAAAATTTATGATTTTGCAAATTCAATCTTACCTGGATGATTCAAAGTTGTCTTTACAAGGACGCAAGCGACGCGAGACTATTTGAAATGAGTGCATAATCCAAAATTATGCACGAGACTGTAAGACGATAAGAATGCATCTTGGGATTTTGTATATCAATGTTTATTAGACAGTAAGTAGTAATTACAGTAATTTGTAGTAGGTAATTACAAATAATAAGAAATGCACTACTGATACTGGTATATTATGATTCCTTGTTCCCGGTATCATTCGAATACATGATAGTACTATGTGTAAAATAAACAAAAATAAAGTCAACATAGAGATTAGTGATGGTTATCAAAGGAAAGTATATTGTTGTACATTTGTCAGTACAATTTGTTGTGTGCACGACACACGCCGCGCCCACGTGCTCGATGTCTGATGTTTCTAGCTGATAAGATGGGGTGTGTCCATGTCGAAGCTATCGCTATATAAAATCGTTATTACATTTAATAGTGTTTGTCAATTTTTAATCTTGAATATTGCTTGTTTTGCTAAATATATTTACAGTTCAATTGACAGACTCCGTGAAGCGACGGTTGTAACATTTTACTATTGAACAAGCAACGTTTTAAAATGTTTTCAATTTTCGCAAGAAACAGAATTTTTTGATGAACATAATAGGTATTTATTTCTTCATTAATATACGAGCGATTCCGTTTTTGTAAGAATTGTTTTCTTATTTTCTAAAATCTACGTGTTAAATATCGTATAGGCATTATTTGGTTGTGTGCTTAGAGTCTGTAAATGTTTAACTGATATTAATCTATCTTAGTTAATTTTTATCATCACTGTCCTCATTGTAAACCGTAATAATATTATGGGAAGTTCTCTATTTGCCAAATAAAAGTCTCGTCAAAATTAGTTCAATGGTTTCTGAAAAACAAAAAATATGTTTTTTTAAATGGATTTATAAATGTTATTCTATATTTATTCCTAAAATACAACTACAATTTAGAATTGAAATAGCACATGACCGTTCCATTCCAATAGGCAGACAGACTAAAAAAAGTCACTGGCATATAAAATAGCAACCTAGTACAAAATTGATGAAAAAATAATATGAGATTTATTAACACAAAAATAATATTGTAAAAAAAATCTTGTATTGATAAATGCATTCTATTTAGTTCAGGCTCTTTAAAAGGCTAAAACTGATTCGGTAAATTATCCAATAATTGAGAAAAACGGAGAAGAAACTCCGATCTTCTTTCCTTATTTCTACATACCTTTATTACACAGTTGTATTTTACTGGATTTACAGAAAAGGTTGTCATTTCCAGATATGACTATATTTCATAATCAATCACTTTATAAAACAATCTTTTAAAAATAAAACCTGTTTGACATGGCGCTTGAAATAGTTGTCCGGTAAATCTGTAATATACTTTGGGACCTTATTATATAACCCTAATTTTATTATTAACAAAAGCCTTTTATTGGTTTACAGAGGTTTGTAAACAAGGAATGGTTAGTTTGTGATTATTTCTAGTGTAAAAAGTAAATCGGTATTTTCCAGAATCTCGTTTATACACTCATCAAAAAAGTCTAAGCAACATGTACTAATTTAAATTTTAGGACGGTTCTTCACATTATAAAGTTGTATTTTATTTTTAAAATAATATCTTTAGGGTTCTATGATGTAAAAATAGCAGCTGTTGTCTTTATAAGTTCTTTTAATAACAGAAATGAACAATATTAGAATATACTGTAGAAACTAAGATACATAAGAAACTAAACTTTATTCTTACAAAATGAAATTTCTAAAGAAAATGTATTTATTGTGAAAGAATAGAACAATTTAATACAAAGTATGGTCTCCTCTGCTATTCAGAACTTGTCGGTAACGATTATTCATTGAATTAATGAGACTGTTTATGTCATCCTGCGGTATTCGCTCCCAATGGAATTGTAGCAAATCCTTCAGCTGTTGGGTTGTTGTCGCTCCGTCCAAGTTCTTCAAAACACGTCTCTGGAGCATGTCCCATGCGTGCTCGATGGGGTTGAGTAAATGGAAACATGAATGCTGAAAATTACATTGAGGATATTCTCAGACCTTATTTCTACCCATTTGCAGAAACCTTTGGCTCTGATTTTAGGTTAATGCATGACAATGCGCGTTCACATACAGCTCGACGAACCAGTGAATACTTTGCAACGGAGAACATCCGGGTATTGCCCTGGCCTGCACAATCAACCTAAAATCGGAGCCAAAGGTTTGTGCAAATGAGTAGACATAAGGTCTGGGAATATCCTCAATGTAATTTTCAGCATTCATGTTTCCATTTACAAAAACGAGCTCAGTTCGCCTGTTCTTCATAATACCCGCCCATAACATAACTGTTGAGCCGCTGTATGGATGAACTTCCTGAACGCACCTGAGCCTTTCAGTATTTCCGGGCCGGCGATACACTCGCACCCTTCTTGTTTCAGGCTTAAACCCGAATCGCGACTCATCGGAAAACATAATTTTATCCCATTGTTCCTGGGTCCATGTTATGCGTTCTCTACACCATTCATATCGACGAGTGCGATTCCCGTGACGTATCGGTGGGCACCTGATTGGGTGTCGAGCTCGTAGGCCATACTCATGTAGTTGATTTCGCACAGTTTGAGGAATTACATCAACACCACTTGGAATTTGTAGCCTCAAACTTATCTCTCGAGCGGTTAGCATCGGCTGGCGTCTTGCAGTCAGTTGTATGTACCGGTCTTGCCGAGTGGTTGTACTCCTTTTACGGCCTGGATGCTGTTCAGCGGGTTCTCCTGTATTATTGTAGCGCTGCCAAAGACGACAAATAACACTTCTATGAATGCCAAAATGTCGAGATACCTGAGATTGATTACTTCCCGCTTGCAACATCCCTACAGCTCTTTGCATTTCATCTGCCATCAAATGACGTCGCTTCATGACGTAAAGAATATCTAACAATTCAATTTTGTCGCTAACTTTATTTAAATGGTTGGTAAAATTATAAAATCAAGACTAAACGTAGCAATTAAAACGCACTTAAATTCAAACAAATTCGCAGTCATTTGAATTTTATGAAAAAACAAAACATAATCAAATTTTTTTTTACAACCAGCCAGTATGTCATCAATAACAAAAAAGTTTACTTACCTACGCACTTTGTTTGAGTAAATACTTAGAAATTAATTAATATAAATGGTAAAATTTGTAATATCACGCATGTTGCTTAGACTTTTTTGATGTGTGTATAAGATTTTACGGACTCATATTAAATGATGGAGGGCAAAGTTTACAATTAATATGGGATATTATGTTTATTAAATCTAGACTTTCAAACGATTAAGCAAACTTATTTATAGCAATTGAAAACCCCATTTTTTTTCGAACTTCGAAACTACGAACTGACTATTGACCTAGCAAGGTCTTAACAGCTTCACCGGACTACTAAGGCGGCACTCAGCTGATTTTATGTGACAAGGGTGCAGGGCTTGGGTCGTTGCCTGATACATGCAAAACGCGACCTATCTTTTTTCTTTCTTTTTTAACGTGGGTAATTCCCTTTTGGAACGCCACCCTCCCAGGGGAGAGGGTGGGTTATGTCGGACTCGTACGGACTAAAACCCCATGGTGTACCGACAGACCGTTATTGTTGGGGCGGCAAGGGATAGAGCTTGCTAATCACCTTGCAGAACCGCCCCAACGGTCCGCCCGGCGGAAAGTGACCAACTGCCTCCCCTCGTCTGCCGGACCTATGCAATGAGGAGATGAGCCCCCCGCCCATCCCCTCAGGTCCGGCTACGGTGGTAGGAGGAGTTGGGCAAAGCGCCGTCTCCTCCTGCCAGTCCTCCGTTAGCGGAGACGGCCACTTAGCGGGTCTGCCTCACGGGCCCTCTTCGCCGCTTCCTTCTGCGAGATGACCTCCTCACAGAAGGAGGCCATTGCTCGCCACGCCTGTTCACTGCCGAGCATGGCCGACACCACACTCAGCAGCGATAAATTCCCCCTTACCACCGCCGCCAGAATGCGGCGCTGTCCCTCCCACGCAGCACACTCAGACAGAGTGCGCTGCGCGGTGTCTTCGTAGGCGCCGCACTCGTGACAGGCGGCGGTCGGCTCCCTGCGAGTTATCCGGTGTGCAGGTACCACCCGAAACAACCGAGTCCGGTGAGTTCCTGCACCAGTTGGAACGTCAGGGAGCCCCACTTTCTCCCCATCCATTCCCGCAGGACCGAGCGGACGGCGTCAACGGTGTACATCCCGAAGCGAGTATCCGCCTGGTCCTGCATCCATCTCTCGACGGCGTCCTCTCTGAGACGCCGTCTCCTCTCTTCAATCTCCCTGGGAGGCGGAGGCTCCCCATAATTCGATACCTATCTAAGCTAACCTAAACTAAACAAACTATTCATATGCATATATATGAGTTGTTGAAACATAAATGTGTACCAAGCATTGATACCTCAACAACTCTTATATATATTTCATATTGGATTGAAAAGCACGAAGCATTAAACATTTTAACCAAAGAATTATGGAGAAAATTTCTCCGCACGGCAATCCAATATGAAGTAAGATCTAATAAAAAAGTTTTGATCACAGACAAGTTCTACACTTTTCCCAGTGAGTTGTTTATCCGAAATTGGTCGCTACGTGCTCACAGCGGATACCTGTTGAGTCAATTTCACAATAATGTATTTGTAAGTGGGTATCGTCTTTGTACTGAATATGGAAAATTTGAATATATTTAGCCTATAGTGTAATGCTTATATATTTAATCTCTGGAAACCATAAGCGTTTAAACTCTATACAAACGAATGTAGAATTTATGATTCACTGGTGAATAGAAAAATTGGATCGAAATTTAAAAACACGGTCCGCCATTTTGAGGTTTTGGTCTTAAAAAACAGTCGAGGGGTTAACAGTATGTTAAATAGTCTAATATAATAATACTAGCATAAACTTTTCCCCAAGGATGCCACTGGTTTCACGAGATCATTGACCAATAGTCATATACCTTTACACTAGACAGTGGCAATATAGAAGTATTCTTTAAAGTATTCTTATTTCATTGTACCTTTCTCTTTAATGTCAGTTAACAGCTTTTCTAATTAATTTAAAATACGGGTACAAATATCGGGATTATATTATGGAATTGTTTTCAAATCCAGATTCCACAATTTTTCACCATGTAAATATAGAAACATTTTTACAAAATCTATACGAATAAAACGCTAATTCGAAAGTTCTCCATTGTTTACTTTGAAATTTTGACAAAACGTTACGTTCGAAAGCCCGCGTTTTTGGTATATTTTTTGCTATATACACTTTATTATAAATAGCGCTATCTGTTGGAGTTAAGAATAATGCATGCTATACTGTATTACTAAAGTTATTTACGCCTAACGAAGAGGACGTGTAACAGGTAGGGAATAATATTATAATGGTCATGAAAAATGAAGACATGACTTATTGTTTCCTGCCGAAAGATGCTATTCATAAAAGTCAAGATTGTCGATTGTTTTTCTGTATTATTTTCGCCACAATTTATGCTTTCAAAAATTTCTAATGAATTTCTAAAGTTAATTTCTTAAAATAACTGCAAATACAATTTAATTAATTAAGTATTCGAGCGTACTTAACAAGCAGTAGTGGTAGTTCATTCCACGCAATAAAGTTCCATTCGGTTGATTAGCGTTTGTTTTACACTAGACCGTCCAGTGACGTCAGCAAAGCTGCACGGTCTTCCATATTCTGTGTGATCTGAAACGTGTCCACTAGAATAATGATGAGAATTATTTTTTGTGTTTATTCTGTAACTTGCCAGTTATGTTATTAGTCTTGTTTTTTAACGAGAATCAAGGTTTTATTGAAGAATAGACACGATGACTAAAAGTAGTTTATGAAAAAAAATCAAGACACTCATAAGGACTCACAAGGGAAACCTCAAATCAAAGGAGTATTTGTGTCATTTTTTAAATTCTTAAATCAATTATAGCCTGAAATATTAAAATTTAATAAATTGTAAAATTAAATTATTAAGATTAGGCTAGTTTTCACATCTGTTAGCACTCCGAGAAATAATTATACACGTTTTTATACAGTTTATTGATTAATCAAAAACATGACAAACAGCAAAAGCTCAATACAACATTTCTATACTACATATACAAAGGCCGCTATACAATGTGGTACTAGCCTGACGTAAGTGCAACACATCACGAGCATGTCAAGGTCATCGGTGACGCGAACCTATAAATTTTTCCTCCGCCAAAAAACGCTCAAGGCGATTATAGAAGTATTCACTTCAAAAACCTATGATGTAGTTTGAAATACACAACAATTGTTAAAGATCATGTCCTTTATTGGTAATCAAATATTTTGGGATATGTGGTGTGTCGAATAACCACATAAGAGTTGCGACACTAAAGCCAACCTCACCTGCACCTGTACCCTGCTGAATAACGAACGAGGCAATAGCGAAAGCAGGGTGGTAGGGTTTTACAACCTGACTGGGTTGCAACCACCATGCATATGGCGAAAAAACCCGTAGGAGTGATTCGCTTCTATGGATCGCGTTCGGGATTAGCCTGTGCATATCCAGCTTTTCGCATGCCGGCATGACAGCGGTGACCGGCGATGTGTGTCACTCGGTGGTCGCTATTGTTTTTGAATTGTACTGTACTTATCATCAGGCATTGTGCAGTCATTTCGCCGTGTTACAATAGAAAAAATCCAACTAATTTGAAGTCTTTGTTTACCATAGAATAAGTTAACCGAAGACATATGATACTTTATTAAAACTTTTTGCGAAAAGTAAAAAAAGACTCAATGATACAGGTTCACTAACTCATTTTCTAATTTTAGAAAATTACGAATTACCTTTGAAAATCTTTAAAAAATATATAATAATAAGCAATAACAGTATTTTTCTTGCTAATGACGTACTGGTAATTTCTACAATTAATATTTAAGATATGTAGAACTGTATTTATTTATATAAGAACATAATATAAGTGAGACTTAGTTCATGAATCTAGGCGTTATGCAACTATAAAAACTTCTTTTCGAAATACCTGCAAAATAGTTGTCCTTATTTCCCATTGATTGATCTACCGGGAATACATTGTATGCCGTCTCGTGATGTGGAAATGAAATGCACACATACAGATATATTGTTTGTGTTTATTCAGCATTGTTGCGAGATTACCAAGGAAGCGTTCAATATCTCGTGTGGAATTGAATGGCTTTATGTGCATCCTATTGCTTCATATAACCTATTCATATTTAAGTAAAAACGTGTTTATGTTTCTCAATGTTTGTCCATGTTTATTATGACTTTCTGGTTCCTACGTATTTTCTTCTCGTGCAAACCTGGATACAAAAATGACTGTCCTTTAATTTTTTATTACCGCTATAGTGCCGTCTAAATAATGTGTGCTGCATCTGTAATTTTTTACAATGTTAACTTTTATAGTTCCACCTACCGGGTCCAATTGTGAATCTAAACCATTCTCGGGTCCACTGAAACACGCACACAAAATTACATCACAATCAGTCCAGCCGTTTAGGAGGAGTTCAGTGACATACACACGCACAGAAGAAATTTATATTTAAAGATATTCGAATCGGAAAAAAACACACAACTATCCAGTCGACTATTTGTGTTTTATAAACCTGCGACATTTCTAATCCACTCTCTATAGTTTATACGTATTATTTAAGTGGATAATATGATATAAAAGATAACTTAAGGATCCAAACATGAGGAAGCGATGATTACTTAGTTAATAGTATGTTCGGATAGGGCGTCGATGGCCGTAATGAATGATGGTAGGGCCTTTTCTAAATACAACTGGCTAGCTACCACACTCAACTTGGAAATCTGACATCAAGAACCTGTTGGCGTGTTCGGGTAGCTGCACTTTAAATCCAGGCTTGGAGTGTTTACCATCTTAAGCTACGTGGTCATTTAACATTAGATGGGATTATGATCAGATGCTAGAACCCAATAAGTATAAAAAAACGGATCGACGTAAAAATAATTCAATATTGGATAGCGAATAGCTAGCGTTCGTTTCGTAATTTGAAAATGTGTTGATGAATATTTTTCATTTCTAGCAGCAAAAACCCCTTCCTTGGACTTAAAGTTTTATACAAACCGTTCAACCTTTTTGGCCGCTCTGAACATAGGCGTAAGTCTGGGCTTGTACGTAATATACCCACGAATTTAACACAAAACAATGTTAAAATATTATTATAAAAATCTAGTTTTGGCGTATGTTGATCCGTACGTTGTCTCGATGTTATTAATATAATATTACGTATTTATTCCTAAATTTATATTTAGAGCGGTCGAAAAGTTTGACGTGGACTGCGTTGTTTCTTAACATCTACGACTTAACAATTTTATGGCTAATATATATTAACTTATGCTTTATTATTAAAATTAGCAGCGACTAAGATAAAAGACATACAAAAAAGCTTGTTATCTGTCATTCTGTATAACTATATTAATTTCCCAGCTCATCTCGTAGTACTGTAAAACTAATTAAAAGGAGTCACGGTAGCAACAGAGATCATGCATTTTAAATATGTTCTTACCGTGTATCTCTCTCGCATTCATCTAGAAAAAGCGAGAGCTACGACATTTAAAATATCTAGAAGGTTTTACATGTAATTTTTTTTTATTATTACTCAACCACCTATCGATTGGTTCATGTGTTTATAACCTATGAGATTACAATAAATATATGAGTTTGCTAGCTGATATCCGCGACATAGACTGCATGAAATTTTCCAAAAAAATAGTTTTCTTCATATATACTAATAGTGCTTTTATAGTTTACTAGCTGACCCGTGCGACTTCGTCTGCACCAAATCGGTTATTACCGGTTTCGATTGTACTTTTAAACGCGAAAAATCTAAATACATCTCAAAACCCGATTGCAGCGATACCTACTGTTTCAAATTGTGAATCCCAATTCAAAACATGGCACTTTTTATTTAAGAATGATTGTGTACTTACTTGTATTTTATATGCGAAAGGGACGCGTTCCGAAATGTGTCCCTGTTGCTCATAAAATTCACACTCAATACAGGTATATATTCGCGATCTGGCCTTTTCGCAAAAAATTAAAGTGCGCTCGCGCCGATTGTCGGGTTGCAACTAAAATTATGGCTGTTTTGCTCTGAACTTAGCCACCAACCCTCGAAAATACCAAAAGGACGTATGCGCAAATTTGTAATTTAAAGGCCGATTTCGACTAGTGTCTTTGTGGTATATCATTTTTAAAATAAAAGTAATTTTGGTTAATTTTGTTTTGTGGCTCTTTCGTTTCTTTCGTTAAGCAGCGATATGTAGAACTGTGTTTATTTATATAAGAACATAGCATAAGTGAGACTTAGGTCATAAATGTTATGCAACTATAAAAACTTATTCACAAAATACCTCCAAAGCAGTTGTCCTTATTTCCCATTGATTGATCTACCGGGAATACATTGTATGCCGTCTTGTGATGTGGAAATGAAATGCACACAGACGGACATATTGTTTGTGTTTATTCAGCATTGTTGCGAGATTACCAAGGAAACGTTCAATATCTCGTGTGGAATTGAATGGCTTTATGTGCATCCTATTGTTTTATATAGCCTATTCATATTTAAGTAAAAACGTGTTTATGTTTCTCAATGTTTGTCCATGTTTATTATGACTTTCTGGTTCCTACGTATTTTCTTCTCGTGCAAACCTGGATACAAAAATGACTGTCCTTTAATTTTTTATTACCGCTATAGTGCCGTCTAAATAACGTGTGCTGCATCTGTTATTTTTTACAATGTTAGCTTTTATAGTATATATTCGAATCGGAAAAAAACACACAAGTATCCAGTCGATTATTTGTGTTTTATAAACCTGTGACATTTCTAATCGACTCTCTATAGTGTATACGTATTATTTAAGTGGATAATATGATATAAAAAATACCTTAAGGATCGAAACGTGAGGAAGCGATGATTGCTTAGTTAATAGTATGTTCGGACGGAGCGTCGATGGGCGTAATGAAAGTATACCATGATGGTAGGGCCTTTTATAATACAACTGGCTAGCTACCACACTAAACTTGGAAATCTGACATCAAGAACCTGTTGGCGTGTTCGGGTAGCTGCACTTTAAATCCAGGCTTGGAGTGTTTACCATCTTAAGCTACGTGGTCATTTAACATTAGATGGGATTATGATCAGACGCTAGAACCCAACAAGTATAAAAAAATGGATCGACGTAAAAATAATTCAATATTGGATAGCGCATAGCTAGCGTTTGTTTCGTAATTTGAAAATGTGTTGATGAATATTTTTCATTTGTAGTAGCAAAAAAGTCCCTTCCTTGGACTTAAGGTTTTATACAATCCTCGTCAAACTTTTTGGCCGCTCTGAACATAGCCGTAAGTCTGGGCTTGTACATAACATACCCACGAATTTAACACAAAACAATGTTAATAATAAACAATGTTCCTCATATCACCTCCACACACACGTGCACGCACACACGCTTACACATGCAAGTGGAAGGGTTTTATCTTTTTTCTCTTATCAAACTGAAATAGTTTAGAATATTATCCGATACGAAATATATATAAGAGTTGTTGAGTTATGTATGGTTGGTACACATATATATTTCAACAACTCATATATGTATGAATAGTTCTCGGGAGTTTAATGCCACAAGGCATTTTCATTCAGCTAAGCAGTGGTATTGCGGGTATAAGACGGGTAGTAGGTAGTGCAAAATATCAATTAAAAAACATTTATTATAATAATAATAGAAATGAGCTTAGCACTCAAGTATAACTAAAACACGTATCTATTATTCATTTTATGAGTTTTCATATTGTTTTTACAGTTGTTTATTCATTACGTATCTGTTTGTTATTAAAACAAGAATATGCTTTTATTGACAATTCATAGATGGCGATAAACCTATTGTTTTAGTCGCTTTAATTAATTGTAACGCATTAAAAGACATACAGATAACATCAAAATTTAAAACTTTCATGAATATGGCCAAGCCACGAAACACTTTTTGTTACCGTCGATCAAATAAAAATAAGGACTTAACTGAGACTCGGCTAACTATTTGTTTAGAGTACTACGGTTCAGGCCGTATCCCGAAAGTCAAATATATACATATAGACTGTGAGCAACGGACTAGATCCAGTTGTACCACATTACGTCTTGACAAACTGATTCCTTTATAAAGGGCGAGGTCAGATTAAAACTTCGATGTTGAATTTTAAAACACATATTTATCTGTGATTTTATAATTACTTGTCATCTTCGAATCTCGCGATAACATTGTAATAATAGATAAAAAACCAATCCCTGGATAAAGAAATACCATCCAGAATATACTTAATTGTAATAGATGGACACATGTACCTTTTTATGTCAATAGGCGGCAAACGAACCGTTGGTTCACCTGATGTTAAGTGATCACCACCATCCATAGACACTAGCAACACCAGGGGAGTCGCAAGTACGTTGCCAGCCCGTGCCTTCATGTACTTCGAGCATTCAAAATTTTCAGGTCTATCTATATATTTAATTATCTTAAAAATATGTTTGTTATTCATGCTTCTTAAATTGTTTTTGATGACGCTATTGTATAGACAAAAGGGTAAAAATATATAGTAATGAATACAAACAAGTTAATTGGATGCGTCTTTAAATTTATCTATCCACTTCTGAAATACAAACAATAGCCATGACTTCTATTCCCATGACAATAAGGATGACTCTAAACAATAATCAAAGTGAATAATAACATTGCACAGGATAATTTTTAATAATTAATGACCACAAAATCGTCACGTTGAAATGGTATTATTGACCCGTGAGAATTACCTAGTACGTGTTTTATTATTACTTTAATTGTTCTATGTCTAATCTTCTACAATATAAAGTCGTACTCTTATCAAGTAATTTATTTAATTAGAGCTCAGATTGCAGGATCTCGAATCTTGAGATTTTTCACAAGGTTTATTATAAAGGATTAGATATCTGACAAAAGTATTATTATAAAATCTACCTACCGACACCAACATTTTAAATTCGAGAATATATCTGTTTATCTCGTTATTGGTTTTTCCTGGTTATTATAAGGAGTGGTAATTTTAAGTAATACCATTGACCAGGGACTAAATTAAAACGATTCTAGTACCAATGCCTTATTTTATATACCATTTAAGTTCATTTTGCATACAAGACATAGGGTATCTTTAATGAGGAAAAATTTACTTTAACACAAGTGAAGCCACGACCTAAAACTAGTTATACATATGTATATGATATGTTTAATAACCCCTCCCACTCCGCAATAACTGAACTATTTAATGACATAGATTAAACATTGAATAAATGTAGGAGACAAACAGAAAACAAACGACTTTGAACATATAACAACGAAGAATCTCATGACATTTTTTGGGATTACAAAAGTTTTTTTGCAAATTATTGCCTAGCAAATGTTGACTCTTTCTCTCCATTAAACAGAATGTATTCACATTACAACACCTAATCTAAAATCTCGTATCTATGTATCTACGATTTGTTCAGTTCAGCATGATTGATTCGCGATCACCACACACGAAGTGGAAATCTCGGAATGGTGAGATAAATAGACGTATTGCGTTCCAGGATTAGCCGGCGTACAATATCTAGCGGGATGAAAGGGTATCTGTACCTAACTGGGTAGCGATTATAGAGTATTTTTCTAGTCTATCGGTTTTCGAGATCGGGCAATGTATATTCAGGTGGTAAGAATCTTGCAGGCCGGCATGATAACTGTAAATTCTGAACTGACAATCTGTGTATATAAATCTGATCGCTATTATTTTTGGATAACGCTGTACTTACGCCGTGTATATCACTTTATCATTCTTTGATAAAAACAAACTTGACCATCAATGGATGCCCGGCAGATGTGAAATATTTAATTTAGTATTAGAATTTAAAATTAATAACATCTCAAATACACTATAGTCGGATAGATAGCATTCGTGCGCATACATACTAAATTATCCAGAGCGGTAGTGTAGAGGGTGTATGACGACATAAGACAGCGTCATGCCGTTTACTGTGACGGCATACGGGTCGATTATGCTGCCAAGGCACGCTTAAAGATGTTTCACATCAAAAACAAACAATCTCAAAAACAATTTAATTAATTATATGTATTATACAGAGCATGCAATGAGCCATAGATACCTATAATTAATTAAGACTGCACTTGATTATAATGCATATCGTATTGTAAATCTTGTGAGTATTTCGAATAAATAAATAACCATCGATCAGCTCTACATTCATAATATATTCGAGCTGAATATCTCATTTCCAGCCGAATATCTCATTCTATATTTAAATAACTTATATCAATACATACACACACATGTACGCACTGAGAGCATTCAGTAAGGCGGGCGGCAGAAAATCTCCGCAGGTACGTGTTAAGGTAATAAATTTGTCGACGCGCGGTCGCACAAGGCCGATTGGGCACTTTATCTTTCGGAAGATGGCTCGTAATGGGAGATGAGAGACGTATCGAATACAAACCGTCGTTATAGCCATACTGTAGGTTATTATTATAATAATAATTAAAAGAACATTAAAATACTAGTTGTTGATATCCCATCAGTAACATTTAAGGAATTATTTCAATTATATACTTCCTATATTATATAAGAAAATTGTTAAAAAGAAAATATTTTATTTTTATTTTATGACATCGTAGTGCCTACTCTGTATAAATTTAAATTTAAAGAGCAATAACACCATTACGATCATCGAATGCTCTAAAATACCAGAGAGATTTTAAATGCCCCCATATATTTTCCGTCGAAACGACGAGCGTGCATTCATAAAGTGAAGTAGTGAGTCCTTTGAGCTTTTATTTAGCTAGATTTGTATCCAGGCGTGAATTTTGTCAATGTCTATCGATTATTTATCTTTGACTTATTATTTTGAGTTCAATTTGTTAGGCATAGCTAAAAATAATGATTACGAGGTATGTAAAAGGATTCAGTTTTTTTTAAGACGTTTCTATAGCAACTCACATTCCTACTGAGAGTTGTGGGTGAGAAAGAGATTATATTATACTTAATAATTCATTTTATCCTTATCAAAACAATAAGGAAGAAGCCATCGTATTCACAGAGCGTGAAATTTCACGCAATATAGAGGAGCTAGCCAAATAACAAGATTATCCCGGTTGCCATGGTAACGACACTCACGGGCTCCAGCCGGCCGAAAGCGTTAATGGTACTCAATTCTGACACAACGCTAAAGTAATTCTACACTGTTTTGCACACTCGAAACAGAACAGGATAGATAGCGTTATGTTTATTTCCGCTTTTTATCTTCTTCTTATCTATGTATACCTTTAAACGAGCAATTCTTGTAAATTTTTATATTATTATATATATTCAGGATCTCGGAAACGGCGGCAACGATTTCCGTGAAACTTAGTATGTAGGTGGTTTCGGGGACGATAAATCGATCTAGCTAGATTTCGTTCATAGAAACCTTTTTTATCTGAGTTTTCAGACAATGAAAAAATATAGCTAGAATATAATGGTAAATTTCGCCGCAGCTGTCAAAACAAAAATTGCTCAAATGGAAATCGGCTGCTTCGAAAATCCGTCTAACCCCAGTTCGAATCCGAGTGAGACCAAAAGAGAGATATCTTTTTTAATATTTTTTTATATAACATACTAATTTTGTGATGCAAACCTACCAGTTTATTTTAATTTAAAAATGTTTTTATAGAACCGAGCTAGACTCGATCGTCCAGGTACTATATATAAATTTAACCATCAAGCTCGGTTCAGTAGGCTTACTACTACTCGCCGATGCATGTCAAAAACCTCAACCGCATATTAATAGAAGATTGGCAAACATTAAAATTATTAATGGTGCGGTGCATAATTTAAAAAAAATATCGAGTCTAGAGCAAACCCTAAATACTGGTTTCTTAAATGACTCTTCAAAATAACCATAAGGTGAACTCGAAACCACACCTTACGTTTTCAAAGGCTAATATCAAATTAATTCCGAGAACGGAGAGCAATTGGGTAAAATTGTGTAAAATGACGGTTTGGACTCGAGTCGAGAATAGAAAAGTGGTTCTGTGTCGCGTGTTTGAAACGATTTAATCCGAAAAGTAAATTACTATTCATTTAGCAAGCATTCGGGGCCGACGCGCGACGTGCAGTGTCAAAGTTAAATCCACCATTTAAATGTAACCACTACTCTCTATGGATAGATAACGAGCAGTGCAATTATATACTGAACAAAAACTATTGTACGAAAACGAACAGGTAGGTCACCTGATGTTAAATGATCACCACCGTCCATGGACACTAACAACACCAGAGGAAACGCAAGTGCGTTGCCACCCTTGGGAGGAAGGGTTAGGTGAGGGAGAGGGAGAGGAGAGGGGACAGGCGGTGGGCCTCCGGCGCTCTCACTGACCGAACGAAACGCAACAATGCAAGCACTGTTGTTTCACGTCGGTTTTCTATAAGAGGGTGGTACTACCCCGGGCGAGCCGACCCATTCATGCTAAAACCAGTAATAGTTTCAGTGTGACTCTACCACCATTCACAATAGAACCTCAAACAAGAATATCATAAAACATATCCTCGAGTGTAACTTAGTACTTGTTTTATTAAAGTCGGTCTACTCTATCAAAAGTTATTGTTATTTGATTGACGGCTTGAGCTAAGTTCCAGAGAAGATTAGTAATATCTACATTAATATTACAAAGTTGAAGGTTTTGTTTGTTTAGTTGAACGCGTTAGTCTCAGGAACTACAGGTATAATTTGAAAAATTATTTCAATGTTAGAAAGCATACTTAACGCGCAACGCTATAGGCTATATATCATCACGCTGAGATCAATAGGAGCGGAACAACAACGAAGAATGTTTCAAAACCAGTTTTTTTTTTCTTTTGAGAGTTTTCGCTGCGCGTTTGCGTTAACACATAGTAACTAATCCATGCGGACAAAGTCGCGGGTATAGCTACTATTATATATTTTTTAAAGTACATCCGATGATATTCCGAGAATATTAATTTTCCTAGAACTTGCGTTCTGTGCGGGACCGAGGACCACCCCGCGACCTATCGCGGCTGTCCCCGCGCGCCCTGCACGCAACGCCTCAGTCAGGCGAGGCAACCACCCAGGGCGCCCGTCGCCGCCGCCGCCGCCCTCCCTCCTCCTCCACCACCCATGTCCGTGGAGGCCTTCTCCCCGGCGTGACGGGTGCCTCCCGCTGATCCCGAAACGCGACCCGCAGAAGCGAATCACTTGACGGGCTTTTTCGCCATATACATGGTGGTTGCGACCCAGTCAGGCTGTAAAACCTTACCCCCCCGCTTCGCCATTGCCTCGTTCGTTATTGAGCAATAATACCAAAATATCTTTAATTTCCAATTACTATCACAAATATTTCCTGGAATATCCTAACACAATTTTGCGTCATTATCAAAATACATGTAGGTGGTAGAGCCACGCTGAAGCTATTATTGGTTTCAGCATGAATGGGTCGGCTCGCCCGGGGTAGTATCACCCTCTCAAAGAAAACCGACGTGAAGTAACAGTGCTTGCATTGTTGCGTTTCGCTCGGTCAGTGAGAACGCCGGAGACCCATCTCCCGTCCCCTCTCCTCTCCCTTTCCCTCCTCTAACCTTTCCCTCCGAAAGATGGCAACGCACTTGCGACTCCTCTGGGGTTGTTAGTGTCCATGGATGGTGGTGATCACTTAACAGCAGGTGACCCACATGTTCGTTTGCCACCTATGACATAAAAAAAAAAAAAAAACGCTAGCTGGAACCTACAGTATTGTACATCCTAAAAAGATTACAATATGTCCGCGTCGGTATACATAATTATCTTCTAAGAATTAACATTAATAATTTTATCTTTTATAAATTAAATATTTTATATACTCAAAACCAATTGAACGGATTTTTTAGCAGTTTTACCAGAAGAGAAAGTGATTCATGAGGAAGGTTTAGGTATATAATTTATTAAGGTTTTTTTTTATCATCAGGGCAGTTCAAAGTCTGCCGGGCCGGTTAGTTATAAAATAATTGGTTATTTGCGACGTTAAGTGACTCCGAATCAATTTGGGTTTATGCCTGGTCGTGCGACATCTGATGCCATTTTCGCACTTAGGCAACTGTGTGAAAAATACAGACGTGTACATAAGAATTTGCATATGGTGTTTGTTGATTTGGAGAAGGCATATGATCGAGTACCCCGAGATGTTCTTTACCATTTGCTGTTAGCATTTGGCTTAACTTATTAAGTTTCATATTTTCTAATAGTAAATTTCCTACAAAACAACTGCCATACATTATTATTGTCTGTGACATAATTGTTGCATTCTGAGAATAATGGAATGCATAAGATATCATTGCCAAATACATAATTTATCATATATTAGCTGACCCGTGCCCACTTCGTTGGGCGGTAATAGGCATTATCAAGCTACAACTTTTTTCTAGAAGAAACATTTTCGTTCGACCGACTCCCCAGATATTACCTCCTACAACCTCACAAACTTTACCACCTTATGATATTAGTATAGATAATATAATTAGTAAATTGCTTCTGCTATCATCTAGCATACTTTTTATCTCATAAAACGCAAGGTATTCTCAGGATAACGAATGAAAGTAAAAAAAATGTAGTTCATGATATTATTGACGCATTTTGGTAAATTTTCTTTATGCTATATATAGCAGACAGATTAGCTAAAAAATTAAGCTATATTTTCCTATGCTACTCTAAAAAAAAATACCAAAAAAAATTATCACCGTATTTCGAACCGTTGGCTCCGCCGAACCATATAAAGTCCACTACGTTATAACTGAGCTATGGCTACATGATATTTATGTTCGTAATTATCGACCACATATGAAACATTAATGTAGACGAAACTGTCACGTATATATTGTTACGTTTATTTGATTGTATAAAAAAATGTTTGCTACACAAAGGTGACAAGATTTATTTATTTATCTATCTTCTATATTATAATAAAACAATGAGACGTGGTAGCGGCCAATCAATCCAACGCGAAAGTGCAAAATAACGTCTCTATAATATTTAAATATGGATTTCCGTAATGTCTTCTTCAGTCGAATATCTTTCGACGTAGGCCCGAATCCCTTTAACTGAAAAGCACTGTCGGAAAAGCATAACGTTGTGATGTGATCATACATAATGTAAGGGGGTTTTTTAAGCCCTCTTGGCTAGTAGCTACCACCGAGTTCAAAATCTATCGCTAAGCATCTCATATGGTTGTGTACAGATAGCCGCACTTGAGAGTGACTCCTTACAAAGGATTAGCCCGTTCGCTAAGATAAGATCTTAGATAACAACAACATTTAACATGTTCGACTGTAGTCAAGCGGAAAATATTACAAATATATAAAATAGCTCTTATAAGAACTCCAGTAAGCAACTCAAATACAACACATAATATTTATTCCATAGGGCAGTAAACAGATAGACGGACCATCTGATGGTAAATGATTACCATCGCGTATGGACAACTGCAATACCGGGGATATCACTGTTGCGTTACCAGCCTTGAAGAGGGTCTTTCAATCTTTTCGAAGGGATCCATGTCATAACTCGGGAATTAGAAGGAGACTGGCTATTGAGCGCAAGAGCTGGAATACTTTTACTTGAAATTTTTAGTTTTAATTTGAAGATTCGAAGTCAAGCTGATCAACATAATCTCCAAACACGCTTATAACATACCAATGCTTCAACTTCTGTACACGTGTGCCATATTCCACCAGTCTAAGTATTCAGCCATTGTGATTTTTACTGAGGTATATTATAACCACCACAAATCACGCCGTGTCGTCTGTTCGCGATAAACTAAATAAAATCAAAAGTTTTTTGTTGCAATGATACGTGGTAGCGGCCAATCAATCTCACGCGAAAGTTCAAAATAACGTCTCTATAATATTTAAAGATGGATTCCCGTAAAGTAATGTCTTCTTCAGTCAAATATCTTCCGACGTAGTTCCGAATCCCTTTAAGGAGAGACTTTCGGAAAATCATAACGTTGTGAGATATGTGTTCAAACAAACAGACAGACATTTCTAAAAATGAATGAAATGTATTTTATTACTTATTGGAATAATTTTTTACAACAATTTATTTTCACAAAAATCGAAAAAATACAGGCACGTTATATTTACATTGCTATTATATGTATAAATTGGCTAAAATATATCAATAAATTTAAGGGCAGTTGGATGTTTTTTTTCCGCATGAGCGCCATAACGGTGTGCGCTGCGTACACCGGTAGATTTATACGAAGATAACGTACAAATGTAAAGAAAATCCCGAACGGCTGTAGGGACTCTCCTCATGTTGCAAGTGTCTATGGACGGTGGTGATCACTTAACATCAGGTGTAACCCATCTGTTAGTTTGCCTCCTATGATATAAAAATAAAGATAGTCTCAGTCTATAGAGCAGAATATAATTTTAACTTCTGGAGAAAAGGTTTAATTACTACGCGACATCATCCTGTATTCGCATCAATAAGTGCCAAAGATGTATTTTTTCCACCAATTAGTGATCTTTTTAATTACCGTCAACAGAAATTCTTACTTATTTTATATAGTAGTAGATAGTTGTTAATCCCAAAAAATATATTTAATACGTTAGTTATAATGGATCTACATTAATCTGATTAAACTCCATTAACCATTATGGCCTCTATATACCAAGGCGTAATAAATTTAAATGATTATTTTAATCGTAATAAATGAGATAGAACAAGAATAGTTAGATGTTTATTACACGTTTATGCAAAAACTTATGAAACTATACAGATATTTAGCTTATATATCAAAGTGATACATAGGCTACAATCTATAAATATATTTTTAAAATTTCCCGTGCCCACGACTCTGTCCGTGGAACGTAATATAAAAAAACAGTAACTAATAATGTCACCTGAATGTATTAAGTCCATTTACATATCTACTTTTCTCTCGTACTTAAGTCACGTCGTCATTAAAATTACAATAACTTTTGATAGAGTGAACCGATTTTAATAAAACCAAGACTATATGTTACTCGAGATTTTATACTTAACGCAGAACTTTATCAGTGATATGTGTTCAAACAAACAGACAGACAGACATTTCTAAAAATAATTGATGTGTATTTTATTACTTATTGCAAGACACCTGCAACAAATTTTTTTCACAATAATCTAAAAATTCAGGCACGTTATATTTACATTGCTATTATATGTATAAATTGGCTAAAATATATCAACAAGTTTAAGGGAAGTTGGATGATTTTTTTCCGCATGAGCGCCATAACGGTGTGTTCTGCATACACCGGTAGATTTATACGAAGATAACGTACAAATGTAAAGAAAATCCCGAACGGCTGTAGGTTTTCAATAAGTAAATATAATAATAAAACCAAAAAATCTAAGAAGGTATTACTCATTCCGCAAGGAAACGCATCGTTTGTCTTGTGTCCGTATGTAAGGACCCTTATCCTTCCTGATGGCCAGCATTAAAATTGATGTGTTGTTTACCAAGATAAAGGCATTTGGTAGGCAACACTGAGCGAATACGTAATGGTCTGAACATTGTCTTTATGAATGTACTATTTCCCAAGCGGTGAAATAAGAACGGACAAGGAAAGCGGTATTAATAAAAGTGTTTATGTAAAGTTGAGTGAGAACATCAAAGGAAATGTTTTCGTTCACCTATTTCCTTGTTCGTTCTTTCAATATTCATGAAGGCCACTGATAGTGTGTTACTCAAGTAAGAATTATACTGGATTAGTGGTAAAACGTGCGAATGCTGCGTCTTTCGACGTAGAATATTATAGTGGGCGTTACTTTGTCCTTCCGTCTGGAATTGATTGGACTCTACTACGTCTCACTGTAACAAAAAACGTTTGATATTATTTCTACGAGGTGTACCTGAAATATTAAAGTTGAAACTAGCAATAGAAAGAGTGAAGTATTAGCATCTAAAACAAAAATCGATTGTAGTCATTATACGTTAATCAGTAACATATTTAACTTTTACAGGTACACCTCACCACCACACTTCGCACAAATAAAATCAAAAGTTTTTTGTTGCAATGATACGTGGTAGCGGCCAATCAATCTCACGCGAAAGTTCAAAATAACGTCTCTATAATATTTAAAGATGGATTCCCGTAAAGTAATGTCTTCTTCAGTCAAATATCTTCCGACGTAGTTCCGAATCCCTTTAAGGAGAGACTTTCGGAAAATCATAACGTTGTGATTTATTATCAAGGCGGGACAACGTCCCCCGGGCTCGCTGGTACAATTATTAATTATATTCAACACCGATATTTTTTTTTCCCTTTGTAAAACTGGCACAAATATAAAACCATAATAGACTAGATATATAATTTGTCAAGGTTTTTTTATTATCAAAGCGGGACGACGTCCCCCGGGCTCGTTAGTGCAATTATTAATTATATTCAACACCGATATTTTTTTATTTGTAAAACTGGAACAAATATGAAACCATAAAAGACTAAATACTGCCCGCGGCATCACATAATCTAGACTTAACCTAGCACTCGAATATAATTCTTTTTTTTCTAAATGTAGGATACTCTATATTGGTTCTACTGACTACTATTAAGGCGTGAAAATGTAACATACTAACAAACAAACTCACATACGCATCTATTATATATGTTAGGATTCCACATCGGATAACATATGTAAGTCTCAAATAGGAACAGAAGTGAGTACATTACTATAATCCTTATCACTTATGAAAGTACCTAATATAAGCTTTCACATCTCGCTCGTAAAGCTTCGTTCGAAACCCCAGGGAAAGGGGCTCACAGATCGAACAGTCAATGCGAATTCTACTGTCTGAGTCATAAGCTAAAACTAATTTATTATTAAATTATTATTATTATCCAAAAGTATTCGATATAACAATCGAACCATTATTTGAAATTCACGATAGAGGACTCTGCACGTAAGTAATTAAAGTTTATTAAGCTACGGATCTCATAATTTTTACAGGCGAATTGTCAAAAACACATTCAATCCAACGTGAGTTTTATTTATTTGTTACGCTTTCACGCCGTAACTACTTAACCGATTTTCATAAAATTTTTCATATACGTTCTCAGGTGTAGAGAAAAGGACCTAGGGTACTTTTTATCTTAAAAAAATAGATCATTCCCGAGGCATAGGTTAAATCTATATCAACCTGAGGGAAATCGCGGCCAAAAACCAGTCCCCTATATATATAAAAAAGAATAGCTGACTGACATATCGACGCACGGTCCAGACCATTAGGACAAGGCCCGTTAAAATTTGCATATTGGTTCCTTTTACACTGTAAGGCAGTACGGATTTTTTTTTGGGAATTCAAGCCATAGGATAGTAAAAAAGGAATGAAAGTTTGTATAAAATCCGTCATTTTTCCTTCAGTTATTTTTTTATATATACACAGCTATGAAATAAAGAGCCAACAATAATTACTATATCGAAAACTCGTGCGATGCCACGAGAGATTGTTAGTGTACGACCAGAGTGGACGCTACAATCGAGCGTCGAGCGTGTACGCGTGTACGCGAGCGTCGCGTCCGGCGTTCGTTTCAAACATATGCATTAATATGTGAGTGTCCTGAGTGGCGCGCTAGCGTCGTTCTTGGACGCTGAACGCGCCGCACGCAACGCTACGCTCGACGCTCGATTATAGCGTCCACTCTGGTCGTACACTAACTCATGTATATGATTTAGCAATCCAGTCAGCTACAAACATCCTACCACCATACTTGCTTATTAGATATACATCAAATAAGCCAGGAACATGATAAAACTAAGCGTGCGAATTTAGTGAGTGTTGACCTTCGTGTGAGGTAGTCGGAACCTAGTTGGACAATCGCTATGTCCAATGTAGAAAACTGTATGACGGATTTATAAAACGCGAATGATTGAATCATTCGCTGTTTTCTTATTACATGAATCGTGGGCAACAATTTTATTGGTATTTTTATAGACGCGAAGCAATCACACCCCAGTGAGATGTGTAAACCAAGATTTAGCACCTTGTACGCAATTCTCTAGCTTCAACGTGTGGTGTGTTTATTATGCCCCTATCGAATAAAACTTCATTTTCTTTATATTAAAGCTTCAAGCACGCTATTCTATCGTGAATAGAAAAATAAATAATAACTGTAGTCACACTAGCCACTAGCAACCGCCCACGACTTGATACAACATTGGTTGAACAGAAACACAAGCAAGACATTAGACAGGTAGCAAACAATAAGATAAACAAAGAAATTTTTCATAAATTTGTAAAATTTGAAAATATTCCCCACGATTGTCTATGGATATCATTTTTTTTAAATACCAAAGTTCAGGTCAGCGTTACTTTAGCGTTACTAGTTTTACGATGAATATAATTTACAGTATCCAAGGATAATGTAATTTTCTACTTCTGAAACAATTGCCAAAATTGGATCAGCAGTTCTAGACATTACATTTTACAAACATAACAAACTATGACTTGAAAGACAAGATTATAACTTATGTAATTAACAAATTAAGTGACATTTGACAACCATAGGTCTATTGCAAGTTCGTCTCCTGGATATGACCTTTAAGTATACTTTAACATACATACGAGTACTTTATGACATTTACAAGGTAACTTTTGGATATCGAAATAGGAACTTGTAAATAAGTAATTGATAAGTAGGTACTTGTTATTACTTAAAATATATTTAGTGAATATTTTAAAACATACCAAAGATTAAAACAAAACTTACGTATGTACGCACGTAAGAAGTTCTAGTTATGTAGCTTGAAAAAGGACGTTAAATACAATTGATAACGTTTTAATTTAAATTAAAAAAATTAAAAAGCTTTAAAATATATTTTCTTTATGCATACAAGAGATACCAATTAAGATACCAAGAAGAAGTATAATAAATTAATTAATAAATAACAATATAATAACTTATACGCTAAATAAATGAATGTATGTATTCTACATACCTACACTTAACCTCGAATATATAAACCCTTTAAAAAAAGTTTATGATATAAAAAACCACTTTTGTCACGTATACTCAATGACATATAAAAACCCAAAAGACACAGTCTCAAATTAAAGTAACACTAAAACCGACCGCAATACCTCCCCAATATACATACGTAGTTATACGATAAACTTATGATTTTGCAAATTCAACCTTACCTGAATGATTTAAAGTTGTTTGTACATGGACGCGAGACTATTTAAAATGACTGCATAATGCACTTATTTTTGTGTTATGTTCAGTGTGCATCTTGGATTTATGTATATCAATGCGTATACTCATAATAAATTATCATTCGCCACCATATATCATTTAAAATGATACCAAATACACATGTATATGTGTATATATGAACTTTTTTTTTATCTCCACTGACATAAAATACGTGTTGTACGTTCATATGTATTCGAACTGCCCTGAATATAGTTACAGACAATTACCAACCACATTCATAGTGTCGAGTTTAGGTGTCTGTGTGCGCGCGCTTTATATGGATGTATATATTATATAGTTAATCTAGATATATTTACGATTAACTCATCGTGCAATTCCTTATGTAATCTATAATTAGTGAAAAATATATAAAAGTGGAATTTGGAAGTTCTATAGATCACGTTTTTTTACGAGTAAACATTTCTTTCTTTATCGGCTTATACGTGATTGATTTATGGGTACAGTTGAGGCTAATCGAATATTAGATATCTTTATATTAATCCCTTTTTCATTAATGGCCTCAAAATCAGTTTAAATAGAAATGAATAACATTGTGCTGCGTTTTTCTTTTGTCTAGCTACCTACTGTATTGACATTGAAGTTTATTTCTAAAAAACAGCACCCAACGAAGTTTTTCGAGAAAAGCATTTATGAATTATTCTTATATCTTTATTTCTACTCAATAAACAAAACATACGCAAACAGCTCATGCTTATATTAACTTTCAGTAACACTATTTATATATTAGTTTCAGTGCCACGCGGCTTAACAATGAATCTTTGAAATTTTGATTTACTGTCAACGCTGTTAGGTAAGTCTAAATAATCATCATATTGCTAACAAATTATGATACTAAACCGCGCGGTATGGCATCTCATTGATATAGGCATATACAGTTCGGCTCTTTTCGGTAACATTCGGTTCTCATAGGGAGGCCAATTGGCTATTGGTCTTCAATATCTCATGACGCGCTATACTGCTTATCTGCACTATTACTTCTTTCTTCCTTCGTGTACTTTTATTGCAACTCAATTACTGAATCATTGCTTCGATATTAAGAGTTGCAGAATTCAATAAATAAGCTACAAAATGCTAAAATATTTTTTGT
>MU159065.1:390320-407560 GCA_015888305.1 Antheraea pernyi | reverse complement strand
TTCGCAGGCCGGCATGACAGCGGCGACTGGCGATGGATAATGTGTCACTCAGTGGTCGCCATTGTTTTTGGATTGTACTGTGCTTACCATCAGGCACAGTGCAGTAATTTTGCCGTGCTACAATAAAAAAAAAAGGTGCGTGCGTACAAAGTACACATGTCAGAAGTGAAACTTATTTGGCGAACTAATTTATAAGTCTTGTTTATATTTATACAAATTTAAAACTTTCGAAAAATAGAAAAAAAAAATTAAAAACAAAAAAAAACAAAAAAAAAATGTTGTAAAATCTGCGTTTACTGCAAATGAAGTCACTTCCGTTGCATACCTGTGTGACGTTACATCTGGTAAAAATTTTACCCTCAAGTGCCTAAAGAAGTTTCACTTAAAAAAAAAAAGTGTGAAAGAAACTACTTCACTTCACACTCGAAGTTATAAATTGCAACATGATAGAAAACAGTAAATCACCCTAACTACTAACTAACTACTATTGTAACTTATAACAACAATTGTTGTAAAATAGCACAACAATTTAAATATCGGAAGTTACAAAACAATACATTCATAAATACTCTTGTTTGTCAATTAAACATCGCGCAAAACGTTAACCGAACAAGACGAGTTCATGTCCAACAGCACAATTTTAATCCCAGCAAATAACGCGTAACCGAGATATTTGTCAACGTAAGCCGCAACGAGCGGTATTGTGTTCAACTCGCTCACTTGAATTCTACGCGGAGGAATTTCTTTTTAACTTCATATTGTGATATTATTTTATACTAGATGTGTCCGCGGCTCCATCCGCGTGGAACCTAATATAAGAAAAAAACAGTGACTCTATTGTAAGTCTCTGTTGTAGTAAAATCATCTAAGTCCATTTACTTATCTACTTTTATCTCGTATTTAAGTCATTTTTTTTTATATCATAGGCGGCAAACGGACAGGTGGGTCACCTGATGTTAAGTGATCACCACCGTCCATAGACACTTGCAACACCTGGGGAGTCGCAAGTGCGTTGCCAACCTGTCTTGGGGGAGAGGGGGAGTAAGGGAAGAGGGACGGGGAGGGGAGGTGGGTCTCCGGCGCTCTCACTGACCGAACGAAACGCAACAATGCAAGCACTGTAACTTCACGTCGGTTTTCTGTGAGAGGGTGGTACTATCCCGGTTGAGCCGACCCATTCATGCTGAAACTAGTAATAGCTTCAACGTAGCTCTACTATCAACAAGTCGCGTCATCATTAAAATAACTTTTGATAGAGTGAACCGATGGTAATGAAACTAAGACTAAATGTTACTCGAGGATATGCTTTATCATGAGGGTTTCATCGTGAACGCAGTACTCTACCAGTGATGCCTGTTCGAACAAACATACATACAGATAGACAGACAGACAGACATTTCTAAAAATGATTGAAATGTATTTTTATTACTTATTTCAAGACACGTACAACAATCTTTTTCACAAAATATTATAAAGTACAGACACGTTAGATTTATTATTATTATTTCTTTATTATTTCTTATTATATATATAATCTAAAAAAGCCAATCAGTCGTAGGTTCTATTTCGCGATCACAATTATCAGTTAATGTGGAATATTTAAATGACAATAACTAAAACTGAATATAGATTACTTGAAAAGGCTGTGTGCATTCGGACCGCATCATAGTTCGAGCGTTTTCAAATCAAGTCTAATCAAAAATACTTTATTTCTTTTAGGCCCTAACATGGCGCTTGTGAACATCAAAACTGCCACCGGTTCGGAAAAAAAACCAGTCATCGATAAAAACCAGCAAGAAACTCGATCAGCTTTATCTCTTTAACATATCGCTGCATATCATCAAAAAAGTCCTCTGCCACATCTGTCTGTCTGTTCACGATAAACTCAAAAACTACTGAACGCATTTTCATGCGGTTTTCACCAGTAGATAAAGTAACTCATGAGAAATGTTTAGATATATAATTTGTCAAGGTTTTTTTTATTATCAGGGCGGGATAATGTCCACCGTGCCCGCTAGTATATAATATATTTACACTACACGTTACAATCATTTATTTGTGGATACATACAGAGGAGTCAATTCTAGACATCATCATTGTTCACATATTGGTCCACTCTACAATAGTCTTTTGACATGGCACTTAAACTCACAGTTTGGCCTATCGGCAACATGCTTCGGGACTTTGTTGTAAAGCCTAAAACATTATTACCTAAAAAACTATTACTGGTTTCACTGGGCCTGAAACATAGGACGTCAAGTTTGTTAAAGCTTCTAGTGTTTAGATCATGCCGGTCTTTCACAAAATCCAACTTTTAACTTGTTTTGCAGACATATATAAAATTATCAATGTATTGGAAGGGTAGAATTAAGATATCGAATCCAAATGGTGCAGATATGTAGCCTCTAGTAAGGACAGCGCACTTATCACTGAGTTCAATGATATAACTGAATAACAGAACAGTATTAAAGTACCGACAGATGATGGGTCATCTAGGTCACAAGTGTCATCTGGTCGTGTCTCTTACCGTCGTCACGCGCCAAAGCAATCCATTCCAGACTTTCGACGTAAACCGTCATTGAGATTGAAGTTTTAATACGAATAAATGACTCTGTGTTTTCAAAATGCCAAGGAGATGTTTAAATTTACCTCATATTCATAAAAACAAGGAAAATTACACTCCCGTAAATCTTTATGGAAAAAACAACATGACAAGTTCATCCGTCTAATAAAACAAAATAATCGAATCGTGTTTCCCTTCTGACATTTTTTTTTAATGTTGCGGATTAAAAACGGTGCCCGCGATCCATTTGTCATCGCTAGCAACAGAAGCGGTAATCATAATTTTGCGAAAAAAAATCGGGAATATATAGTTTTCATCGAGTAATAAATATATGATAATTTTGTAGAATTTAATTGTGCATAGACAGATACATATGGATAATTTTTTAAGTCGTATCCTGTCCATATGCCATAGTTTTTATAAGTTTTTTTAATTTAAAAAAGGCAGCGTTTGAACACGCTACCACTACAATAGTAAAGTCCCGAACAAAACTCGCTTAAAAGTAAAAAGGTACAATTTTGTTGAACTGGACAGCCAGTAGCACGGTTGAAAGCCCGTTACTTACAAGAATAACTTTCCTAGTTGAAGCCAAAGAAACATAAATAAATGCCTTAAAACTTATAACATGTAATAAAAAAATTGTAAAGGTTTTCATTAAAGTAGTTTTATTAATTGTGTTAAGTATATTAGCTGAATTGTTTTGTAAATTTAGTTCCACTTGTATTCCAGGTGAAAGGTTAAACACTCGCAGTATTCTAGGATATGACACTTCATGGTCACATTTAACATATAAAATAATAATATCAAAACAAATACTAATTAACATCCAAGAAAACTTAAGTTAAAGTTTCAGTCTAGGTGCACTGACCGGTGTCGAAAGCTACAAGTAGCGACTCGGAGTTAACAACTTTCGATAATAAAACGGACAATAAACCTTTTTTTTTGTTCCTGCCGTTCCCATGTTCTCTTTCAAGTGGAAGTGAAATCAACCGACGGTCATTGACACAGTGCTTTAAAATAGACATGTAGAGAATTGTGTTTAATTTTTGTAGTTTTCTAGATAGTTAGGTCAAATATTAAGCACCTATTTTTTAAATTGATTTAGAACGAGAATCGAGTGCAGAGTATTCTGTATAAATATTGCTACTGTCTAAACGTTCAGCCTGTATATCAATCAAAAATGTTGTCTCTAACACATTATCATATATATAACGAATGAGAGATGTATTCTATTAAACTTCAAATCAATTTCAAATTGGACTGAATAATGTTTTGAGTGTCATCAAAACTTCAAACAAATAAAAGCAGCCCAGTATGAGAATCTTGAGGAACTTCAGAAAGAACTGTACAAGCATGGAACTATAACTGAACAATAATAAAATTTTGAAAACTATTTCTAAGGTAGTTCACACCAACTCAGCAAAAATTTTACAAACAAAATTCATTAAGTTAGTAATAACAGAATTACGTTAAGAAAATGATGTTAATTGTTATGAAAAGTTTATCTAAAGTGGACAAGAATTGTTTTATTAACAATTGAAACCGAAACTTCAGCGATCGAATATCAGAAGATCAAAATAGAATCGGTAGTTTGATAGTACGGCAGTTGCACTTGAGAATGAGTCTTCTTCTAGGTTAACCATTTTACCATTATTGGCTACATCGTTATTTAATATCAGCTGAGATTGTAGACGTTTGCTAAAATCTATAAAATATTCAATGAATACTGATAAATTCTAACACAATTTATTGGATATCATGCAAATTGGTACACCTAGGTGTTTTACAAAGTTTTTCTATACTAATATATAAAACTGAAGAGTTTGTTTGTATGGTTGAACGCGCTAATCTCAGGAACTACCGATCCGATTTGAGGATAGCAGCGGAGCACCAATGAAGAATGTTTCAAAATCGGGCATTTTTCTCCTTTTGAGAGCTTTCGCTGCGTGTTCAGTGTTAGTATTATATACGTTGCCATGGTAACGTCGTGAGGTTCTATTGCAAATATTTTCAAAGTCTATTTTATGTTTCTATTCAAAAAGTTTATTCTACGTTAGTTTTGTTTCCAATTTTTTATTTGTAATTTTGTAATTTGTAATTTATTTGTATTACGTATTATAAAAATAAAGTGTGTGTATGTAAAATTAAAATAACAACATGAATGGATGAATTAATTTGTTTTTTTTTATATTTCGTCTGTATTTTTATATAATTATATTTTGTCTGTTTGTTCCGGGTAAAGATACAGATATTTGTACAGATAAACAGACAAACCAGAGGACTTTGTTTTACAGTATGTAGTGATGAACTGTTACCTGTGCATTCGTCCGTGTGAAACTGATCAAATATATGTTGTGTACTGTAAACAAGCGCTTGAGACGTGTGGTATACTGGACTCCAAGAATAAATATACATAATTGAAGGTCATATATTTGTATGTAATTTGAATTATATCATCTTTTTCGTCAATTTAGCGGCTATTTTGTTTTATTTACCGCGTTTCCATCTACATAACTCAGTGATTATAGCAACGTATAAGAATAACTTAATTAAATCGACAATATGGGCATATTATATCCATATAATCAAAGATTACAAGAAACATATTGTTCGATAATGTATAGCTTAAAATGTTCATTATTTTCTTATATAGTGTTAGTGAGCACTGAGGGTGGTATATAGTAGGTTAAAGTTCCAGGTATATTGCTGATGATAAATCCCATCCTTTGCGATATACTATTAGTATTCATATATTTAATATAAACGTTACATGTTACAGTAGATGGCGTGCGTGTCGTAGTTACAAATGTTTTTGAAAAAGCATTTCTGTAATACATTTTTAAAAAGCGCTTACGAAGCCGCGGGTTACGGCTAGTAATATTATAAAGAGGTAAAGTTTGTGAGGTTGTGGAGCATTACTATATGCTTTTCATCATACAAAATGATTTCACTTTGTAGTGCCCATATAAAAGAAAAAAAACTGTTTACAGAATAGTATCTGTTGTTTACTACTGTATCACTTTATATTAGTTTATTAATCGGTAATAAGAGATAAGATATCTGTAAATAAATATGTACGATTACAATAACAACTCGATAAATTTTTGTGTATATTATTGAGTGATGTTCATATATCTATACTTACTAGTGGGCGCCCCCCAGAGGTCGACATTCGACCATAGTTCATTGATTTTTTAAAGTTTGAATTTGATTAGGGTTCTTTTGTCAAAGGGCATTATGTTATAATATAAGAGTAAGTAATGTAAGAGTAAAATAATACATACAGTCGAGCATAGCAACCTCTTTCACAACCTTTTTTGAAATCCTTTATTGACAGATGTCAAAATGTCTTTTTTATTTATATGTGTGTGTATGTTGTGGAAAATTGAAGCAGTAGTGTGAGTAATGCATATTTTAATTAATTTAATGTACTTCTAATGCATTTTATATAAAATAAATAGCTTTCTGCACTTCTCCATATTAACTTTAACTATGCCAAATTTCACGTTCATCCGTTCTCCCAATTCCGTTAAAAAGGGATACATAGTTTAGGCTTCACGTATTATAATATTATAATCTATACTAATATTATAAAGAGGTATTGTGAGGTTGTACCAAACCAATTTTGAAAATTCTTTTACCAATATAAAACCACGTTATTTGTGAGTCTCATAGGCTATATATTAACCCGAAAAATGAAAAGACTTTTTATGGTAGTCGGATTTGCAACGTAAGTCGGAGAAAAAACGATCGAACGAAAACGTTTCTTACGCATTAACGATGAGACATATATGATTGAGTTCTAGAGAAAAGTTGTATAACTTGATAAAGTAAAAATGTTTACCACTCTCTCTCTGTTTAACACTCTGAAAAATGTTTCTCGTTAGGCCATATTTCATAGTTATTGAGTTCTATATCGCTTATCAAATATCGAGCAATCGTTTACATCGCATATGTAAATTGATATCCCATAAACTAACAGTAAATGTTAAAGATACAGAAGCTAAGAAATCAGTGTAATTTTTGGAACATCGCTAAATCGATGAATGTTAAGAATTTTCAAATATGACGCGGACTATCGATGTATTCTTGTTTCTCGAGATTTGCCGCTTGTCTTTGATGTAATCCTTACATTTAGACGCATAAATGAAATCAATATGTAAAACACAAAAGGGTCGTAGGTATATAATTAAATGGTCGTAATACGTAATTATATCATTATTATTTATTATACTCTATAGGATATCCGCAATATCATCTGGTGTTAAATGGCAATGTGGGCTAGAACATGCTAGATCTGAAGGGGGACTGACTCTCAAGGGTGAACGCACCCACAAGTGCTTGACGATAGATTTTCAACTTGATGGTGGTAGCAAACCAGGCGGACTTAGAAAAAGCCCAACCACCATACTATAATGTCATCAGGACGTTTACCTCTACTGAAAGCTCCGAGTCAGTTGCAAGAATTCATGTCCGAACACGCTATCAATTAACCATCATCGCTTCAATTCCGATTCCGTACAAATAGCTGGTATTTATTTTTACTTTCTGTATTTACTTTGTACGTTTACTGTTTCGTGATTATTGGATTGCTGTTCAACCGACGCCAAAATTGGATCACAACGTAAATATTAGTTTCCATTGTTTAAACATTCATCATTTACTAAAGGGTTACTGCACTATTTTTCTTTTCTCCATTGAACGTCAATATATGAAGAAATTTATACTTCTTCCGATACCTTCATTAAAGGACAATTCGGAATTAGTCGGTGTGTAGTCGGCATATCAGTGACAACAAGCGGGAGATGGACTGCCTAACTCTGCTAACTCTTCTAATCGTCATTGTTTTGTAGAGTGGATTATGCTTAACATGCACCTAAAGACCAGTCACAATCAACTTTACATAGTATAAATTGAAGTCGCTTCCGCTGTCTGTTCCCTTAGATATTTTAAACTATTCAACGGATTTTAATACAGTTTTCAGGAATAGATATAGTGATCCAAAAGGAAGGTTTATATGTATAATACATACATAGTACAGAAAAGCCGTAAAATCCAATGATTTGCAATGTGATGTCGTAACAAACATCTCTTTGTGCACTTAAATCCCAAACGCTGGCTAAACCTTACGAGATAGATCAAATTAAGGTCCTACAGAATATCTTAAAAAGATCGATAAAAAAGTCCTGGATGGTATACATTTATGTCTAAAGGAGAACCCATAGTAACCATTTTTATCTCTTTATAAAAATAATTGTGTGTTATTTACCAAGCTATTTTATACGATATATTATTATTCCTTATTCCATTAAATACCTTAACGGTATTTCATTAAAACGGATACCTACATTGCACTCGTGCGAAGCTGTGGTGGGTGGCTAGTACTATTATAAAAAAACAAAGAAGTGTGTCAGTTCAAATTCGGTAGAAGTGAAACTTAATATTCTGATTTTTTTATGTAAATGAGATGAATACACACTGGAAGTGGTTAAAATTAGTAACTGGCATTATTTTGTAATATTTTAAAATACATTAATAATGTTAATACAGAATACTTTTTAAAAGTGCGCGATAGTCACTACGATCCAGCAGAAAATAATATACTATAGATTTCAACGTCTCTCTCTTTATTTCTACCTCTTTGCATATAACTCAAGTACATTAAGAATATACTATCTCATTCTCTCACAGCTTTAAACCTATATATATTTATAACTATCTCTTTTTCGTTACAATTCAATTCACGCCGTCCTGAAAGCAGTTTCTAAAACAACGTCATTTTAATATCAAATGAGATCGTGGTCTAACACTAAAATCTATAAAGTATAGAATACAATACAGAAAAATCTCTGAGATCCTAAATAACGTAAAGTAACGCATCAGCTTTCTCAAGTAGTTACTTAAAAATTAGAGAATCTGCGTTAAGTTCTACTACAGGTGCACTACTGTCACATGACTATCGCAATATAGTATTTCCGACGGGTTTGATTGGTAAAGCGCAATGCCTGCCACTCGAGGTGACTGACAGGACTAAGCTACAGTGACCATTTAGCATCAGGTGAACTGCATGTCTTTTTGCCACTACCAAAAAAGTTCTTTGACAATTTGGCTCGCGTTTCGCATTTGAACGTTTGACGTTAAAATGTTTTATTGGCTGAGTTTTATAGTTCGTATCCGATAAAAACAAAATATCGGTTAAAGCATCGATTTTATTACGTGTTGATTGGAACAACTATTCACCGTCGGTGTAAACTGAGAACATAAATAAATGGATTAATTGGCGCTTTATAGTAAGAAAAGTTCAGAAAACTGGTACATTTAATGGTTACCGACTCTTCATTTATTAATCTATTTGCAGTGATAGTTGTATAACAAATACAAACAATTAATTTTAAACAATTAGTTTGTTTGTATAGATGACCAAATATATATTGTAATATTCGGCGGAGATAAATATTACGTTATTTAAAATGCTGGATAAATCATCTTTTCACACATAAAATATACAATATCTATAAATATAAGTGTCTGTTGTTTTTCCGGATGAAATTTTGAAAGGCCTTTTATTGGACTTTCACTGATTGATCAACGAATATTCTGAGTATTATCTAGATTACATATCATTAGGGTTTTGCTTAGGAGCTAAGCAGTAATGATAAAATAAAATAAAAGTATCTTAAAACTGATATAAATGACAAAATCAAAATAAAAAATACAGAATACATCCCCTAATTAATCCAAATAAAACACTTAGTTTCTACGAAACAATAAAACTATTTTCAAGGGAAAGAAATCGCAAAAACTGGCTAATCTGCTTACGTATAAATATCTTTACGGTTATGTACCATTTGTTGTAACTTAATTTACAATATATAAAACGTAACACAATAATTTATTTATTTTAAATTTAAAATGAACTACTCATTCATTTAATGTGTTCACATTTAATTTACTCATATTTGAAGACACAATCTAGTGGAATACTGTTAACGCGGGATGCTTCTAATTAAGACTTCGAGACAAGAGATTCATGACTATGTGCATTTTCAATTAACATTACCATAACATCGAATTTATAAGGCGTTTAATACGTAAAAATAAGTAATAATTAAAATTTGTTCTGTCCACGCAATTTTTTAACGCCAAAGAAAAAGAAAGGTCATATGAAGCGAAAAATTCGTCATAGTGTCTTGATTAGTCACGATGTGTTATACAATCTTTTTAATTGTCTTTTGTTATGTAGGATTTAAATGCTTTCAACTACAAAAATACTATCCTTCGATCTTGTACACAACACTTTATTTACAATCATGCGAAATGCTTAGCTCAGTAAAATATTATTAGCGAAAACAAAACGTTCGTACGTTAACACATATTTGTACTTGTTCTTAATTATATATAATTTATTCCTGTCTCACCATATTACGCTCAGATGAATTAGTATACGCAAACACAAAAACAATTTCACCTACGTCATAATAAATTATAATATATCAAAGAAAATGTCATCATAAATATTACTAAACTCGATTTTAATTGAGGAAATATTTCTTTTCGTTCTTTTCCTTCTCACATTAGAAACAATTGGATAAATATGAAAATCTTAAGACAATCTGAACATGTCGAATTCCATCTATAATGAATTATATATATTTCAATCGTATACACGTATTTGTTTAATGAATCTGCTGTATATTTTTATTTAAAGAAATAAAATTATATTTAATTGCTAGAGACGTACCTTGATCGCTCGCGATGAGTTCTGTCGATGCGGGCGGCATAAGTCTAACGTGTAACTAAACCGGGACGCGCGCGAACACTGCCGCACGTTCGCCGCTACGTTTTACGCGGGATTTTCTCGATAGTGACGTTTGTATCGATACTCTAGTAATCGAGACTTATCGATAAGTTTCACGACTTACCGAATATTACTAAAATGTTTTGATCACTAGCTTTTCAGTGATTAAAGATCGTTATGACTATTAGTTTTACCTGTTACACGTTTAACTAAACCCAGTTTATCAGTTTTATGATAGAGCTGAGTATCGCTGATTATATTTTATGTCGTGAATTAATAACCAAAATATTATTTTCAGTATACGTATCTGGAATATTAATATATAATATTGATCATTCTTTGATATTTAAATTTCAAACTGTATTTATTATAACGTTGGAGAATGAAATGAAAGGGAATGTATACCAGACATGGTTTTGAAATAAAATATGATTATATCAACGATTCTTATTTGTTCGAATGAGATATAATATTAGGCGTGGTTATTAAGAAATTAAAACAATCGTTTATTACACAAATATAGCTATGAAATAAATATATATCACTCATAAAAATACACTTTAAAAAAGTATAAAATACTAGCGGGCCCGGCGGACGTTGTCCTGCCGTGATATTTTATTTATTTTATATCATAGGAGGCAAACGAACGGGTGGGTCACCTGATGTTAAGTGATCACCACCGTCCATATACACTTGCAACACCAGAAGAGTCACAAGTGCGTTGCCACCCTATGTTGGAAGGAGGGGGAATGGAGAAGGGACGAGGGAGAAGGGAGGTGGGTTATCCGGCGCTCTAATAAAAAAAACCAATCATATACTCAATTTAAAATATTTTCGGTGGTAATTATAGTTATATATTTTTTTACGTAGAGAATATTTGTTGTTTTTTCTTCTATAATATTCATAGCGTTATTTTTCTACAGCAATAGTTGAAAATATAACAATAGTTACAATAAATAGCAGGAATACGATTAATATTGTATTTTACAAGCATAAACAAAACATAGCTCGTGCTTGTACACTAAATGAATAAGAACAGCATATTTGAATAATTTTATTAAAAGAAAAATCTAACAATTAAACGGATTACCGCATCACGATGAAACGAGAGCCGTGTTGTGTTAACAAAAAAATAACACAATACCCTGAAACAATAGGAGACACTTAACGCGAGCCCAAGAACATAATTACATGGTGATCCTTGAAAAACATCGACTGGTCCAGGTTTACAAGGAGCGCATGCGCCCGCCCGCGCTGGAACGATTGCCGGGCACGAGCGACCACGTTGATTGATTCCACTAACTTACGCGCAGGTTAGCTCACGGCAACTTGCCTCCGAGTAAAGTCGACCGTTCGAAAAGAACTCCACACGTATCGGCCATACCATACGGCGCGAGAGGCTTGAATATGAAACGCCAAGCCTGTCGAAAAATCAACAGGTACTCGTAATTCGGCCGGGTTACGTATGCGTAGTGTGTACGCGGCGCTATTTTTCCTCTTGCGTTCTGTATTATTTGTAAACTAAACGTTAAGACAAGTATTTTTTTTGTGTGTGTTTTTTAACAATATATTCTAACGGAATCGGATTCCTAAATTACGTATTTGCCAAGAACTTAGAAGATTCGATAGCAGAAATAAACTTTGGCTAAGTAACCACAGTGTCGAGTTATACCTATGAAGACGCTTGTAAGATGCCTTGTAGAAATCGTTTTCTAAACAGTAATGTATTTAGAAACTGCTATTTTATATTTATTCCTTAATGAATTTTCATACTTTAATTTGTAATAGATCGTTTTCAGATTTATTAAATTCTAATTTACACTAGTATAACAGAACGTTTGTGAACAATACTTGATTCGATTTTGAAATTTATTTGTATCATAGAATTTACGATATTTTTTCTATTTTCGTGTTGTATTTTATAACTACTGTTGCTGATTTTCGGACGGTTGCTACTTTGAACTATGTAGTTATATTTTGTAGGCGACAGAGTCACGCTGAAGCTATTACTGGTTTCAGCATGAATGGGTCGGCTCGCCCGGGGTACTACCACCCGACCCACAGAAACACCCACGTGAAGTAACAGTGCTTGCATTGTTACAGTCGATTAGAGCAATTATATAGATACAACACAAAAGATAATAATATAAAAGATAGTAATAGAGAAGATACAACTGAGAAAGATAAATAGAAACAAAAAAAATGTTTTCAATTTTTACTAATTCTATGTTTTACATTATCCTCATTCTAGTTTTTGTATTGTAGGAGTATATTGCAAACGAAACGCTTATCCGCTATAAAGCAAATCCTGAAATCACTGCTTCTTGTTTTTCTGTTAAAATTGAATACATAACACCTATTACACTGTAAAGTTTAAAAAATCAAATAGGGTTTCTATCATCCTATTATAATTCCATTTAAATTACGATGTGATATAAAATAGTCATACGGTAAGCCTCTAGTAGAAGAGGTGTTCATTAATATGTTTTTTAACTCGAGGGTGGTAACTAGCCAAACTAGCTTAGCTAAAAGATACAATGAGAAGATGACATAAACTATGTTTCAGGGAACAGAATGACTATCGGAAGCCAAAGATAGATTAGTTACTGAACTGTGTAGTATGTTTACGTAAGGCGTCAAGAGATGGCGCTTGTCAAAATGTTCCCCGGGCGAGCCGACACATTTATGGTGAAACCAGTAATAGCTTCAACGTGGTTCTACCACCTACAAGGTGACATTGTGGTCAAACGTTAAAAAAGGTCGCCCCCAGAATTAAATCTGTTTCAACTTAATGCTACAAACACAATATGCGACACTTAGTAGTCAAAGAAACGAATCTCATAAAAAGGAAAACAAAACAGGGTAACAATACCAAATGACGGAAAAACATATAAAAAATATGTATTAGCAAAACATAAATTTTAACCATTTAACTTAATTTAGCAAAACGGAATTACATAGATAGGAACTACAGTAGTGATTGTTTCTAACTATTAACCGGGATGGAATTTCATCACGGAAAGAGCTCTATTATACAGAGATGTTTTAATGCGTAACACGCGAAGTTTCATAATATTACATAATTCTAGATTAACAGGTGTATATAGATATATATAGATACACTTATACATAATTACACATAAATGTATATATCAATAAGGGTACTTATTACCACGATCAGTCCAATCTAGCAATGTACTTACTTATTTAACCAGAGTTTTTTTTTCGAACTGACTACGCTATTGACCTAGCAAAGTCTTAACAGCTTCACCGGACAACTAAGGCGAGCGCTTAAGGCACTCAGCCGATATTATTTGACAACTAGCTCAAGGGTGCACGGCACACCTCGGCTTGGGCTGCTGTTTTTTTTTAGCGTGGAGAAATCCCTTATGAACCCACCACCCTCTCGGTGGAGAGGGTGGGTTATGTCTGACTCGCACGGACTAAAATCCCACGGTGCATGTCTTCCGCTATAGTTGGGGCGGCACGGGATCTCTATAGACTTCATCGTGCCGCCCCAGCGGTTGGCCCAGCAGCAAAAGCGCCACCGCCGGGCCCCGTCTTGTTGGGAGACAGCCGTGTACACACCGGCCATCTCCTCCGTCCGCTGGACCTGTACAATGGGAAGATGGCCCCCCGACCCATCTTCCCTGGTCCGGTTACAGTGGGAGGAGGCGATCAAACTGACGCCTCCTCCTGCCCGTCCTCCGTTGGCGGAGACGGTCACTTTGAGGGTCTTGCTCAAGGACCTTCTCCACCGCCTCCTCCTTCGGCAGCGAGTAACCTAAGCTAAGCTACATATTCATACTTATATAAGTTATTGCAACATATATGTGTACCAAGCATACATACCTCAACAACTCTTATATGGATTTTGTGTCGGGTATTTTTTTCTAAACTATTTCAGTTTGATAAGGGAAAAAAATAAAAGCCTTCCACTTTCATGTGTGTACGTCTGTGGAGGTGATATGTATAATGTTGTTGCAGTGATGTAAGATTTTGTGTCACTGTATCGCGCGGGCAGCGTACTCAAGGACCTAGGCTTGAGCCGCTGCCAAGGGGGGCCTAGTCTGGTTTATTTGAGTATATATTCCTACAAATACACTATATAACATGTAATAATGAATTGTGAGCCTCCTTGACGTGTCCGTCAATGGCGAACCGTATTTCTTTCGATGATGAGCCCGTATATGACTTACGAAACCAAACTTTGTTTTAAAGATTTTTTTACAGGACGCACAGTGCATTTGACCGTCAGTATTGTATGTATAGGTATAGGAAGGCTTCGAACGGGTCTTAGTTATAAGACGTTTCGCATTTAGATCTTGTGAGTATATATTCCTACAAATACACTATATAACATGTAATAATGAATTGTGAGCCTCCTTGACGTGTCCGTCAATGGCGAAACTTACTTCTTTCGATTATGAGCACGTATATGACTCGCGAAACCAAACTTTGTTTTAAAGATCTTTTTACAGAGCGCACAGTGCAATTGACCGTCAGTATTGTATGTATAGGTGTAGGAAGGCTCCGAACGGGTCTTAGTTATAAGGCGTTTCGCGTTTAGAACTTGTAATCGCTTTTGTTCAAAATTTGTAACTGCCTTGCGAACTGAGCTGCGCTATTCACTTCTCTGTTGCTCGAAGTCCTCCCAACCTTCACACGGAATATTACATGCAGTTAGATGGCGCTTGGGGACATCGTTGTAACGCAACAGCTGACCCCCCCGAGTGCGTTTTCCTTCTTTCAGCTGTGAATAGAAGACAGCTTTAGGCAGCCTTGAGTCATCCATACGCACAAGATGTCCGTACCATCTTAGTTACGCCGTAATAAGCAATGCCACACAGCTCCGTCTTTCTTAATACTTCTGAATTAGGAACTCGATCCTGCCATCTTATACAAAAGTATTGATCTTATGCACATCATATGGAAAGAGTCAAGGCGGTTTATATCACTCTTATAAAGACACCAAGTCTCAGTGGCATACAATAAGATAGGTAAAATTATTGCTTTATATACAGCGATATTAGTGTGCAATCGTAAATCGTGCGAATCCCAAACTCTGTTACGTAATATTCCGAAAGATGTCACAGCCTTGGCAAGGCGTGAGAAAATTTCGGTTTCAAGGCGGTTATCACTACGAATAAAACTACCGAGATACCGAAAAAATTTTACTTCTTTCAATGCATTACCATTCAGTGATAACGATCCTAGGTCTAGTGTCATACCGCGTTCAGGTTGTTTAAGCACTTGAGTCTTAGTTAAATTAATGATCAAGCTGAACCGTTGACATGATTCATCGAAACGGTTCAAGAAATACTGCAGGTTGTTGATATCACTGGCCATCAAGCAAACGTCATCATCATAAAGAACGTCCATGAGAGAGAGCTCGTGTACCGATCTTTTCGCTCTAAATTGACCTACCTCAAAAACACCTTTATCTGTTCGCATGCTGTGAATTATCTACCCAGTGCCATCACCATATGCATTCTTCAGTACAAAGGCAAAGTAAAGGGCGAAGAGAGATGGCGCCATCACACAGGCTTATTTGTCACCGCTGATTACCGAAAATTAATCAGTGAAGTCATCGCCACGGTCGCCGAAGACAATTGCCTATCGGCGGTGCCTGCTTCCCGAGCCGGTGTAGGCTTTGTGTACTTCTGGAGAGCACCCAATATAGCTGAAAGATGAAAGATACAACCCCTCTATTAGGTTCAGCACATGGATCGACGTGGTTACCGGGGTGTGGCCGCTGTGTACACTACAGCTACGTGGAACCACTAGTAGAGAGATTACGAGTGGCTAGAAGTGACATCAAGAGTTGCTTCCTCGATTAATCGAGACGATCAGCATCTGCTTGACCTTGACGACACTATAGAGCCCCTCACTACACCCCAATAATGAAAACTTTGTAATTGGCACAACAGGTCTGTAAATTATTAAATTTTGTTACGTGTTAAATGTGCTAAAATCAATATGTAACAAATAAATAAATACACACCAATGTTTACATTTTCATCTGTGGTAAAATTGGTTTTTAATTCCTTTATCGTTCTTATTAATTTGCATAAACTATATTTCACAACTGCGAATTTTTGGTACACTTTTGTGCGAAACAATTATTTTATTTTATTATGGATTATAATTGGCTGTAAAGCCTCATTCATGTAGAATCTTTTTGTTGTTTTAAACTTTATAGTGTAATAGGAGTTTTACGAGTATATTCAATTTTAACAAAAAAAAGAAGCAGTGGTTTTAAAATTTGCTCTATAGTAGATGAGGTTTTTATTTGCAACTAGCTTTAACCGCAGCTCCGCACGCGTTTTTAAAAATCGTATTAAAGAATTTTAGAATTGTGAGACTATGTGCAATTACAGAAACGCTCTTTAAAGACAATTGTAAGTACGACGCGCACGCCACTAAAAGTAACATGTAACGTGTACATTAGATATATAAATACAAAGAGCGTGCCAAATGAGGTTTGTCATCAGCAACACATTTGGAACCATAACCAACCATATAACTACCTCAGTGCTCACTTACACTGTATAAGGAACTATTGAAACAATAACTAAAAATATTATTATAAAGATTTATATTTACATTACATTTAATATACATTGCCCTTATTATAATTAAGATTTAGTGACTACACAAAAAATAACCGCTTGTCTGTTCCGCAACAAATTGTATCATGGAACTCTTTACGTAATACTCTTATTAGAAAGACCTCTATATCATTAATGTTATTAATAATTATAATGTCGAATTGTAAACAATAAACCGATAATATTATTAAAAATAAAGAATGAGTTGAAGTCTTGCTAAATTTCATGCAGACAAAGTCGCGGCTAACAGCTAGCCTAAAATAGAATA
>MU159065.1:301129-388383 GCA_015888305.1 Antheraea pernyi | reverse complement strand
TGGATACACCACCCTCTCGGGGGAGAGAGTGGGTTATGTCCGACTCGTACGGACTAAAACCCCACGGTGCACGTCTTCCGCTATAGTTGGGGCGGCACGAGATCTCTATAGACTTCATCGTGCCGCCCCAGCGGTTGGCCCAGCAGCAAAAGCGCCACCGCCGGGCCCCGTCTTGTTGGGAGACAGCCGTGTACACACCGGCCATCTCCTCCGTCCGCTGGACCTGTACAATGGGAAGATGGCCCCCCGACCCATCTTCCCTGGTCCGGTTACAGTGGGAGGAGGCGATCAAACTGACGCCTCCTCCTGCCCGTCCTCCGTTGGCGGAGACGGTCACTTTGAGGGTCTTGCTCAAGGACCTTCTCCACCGCCTCCTCCTTCGGCAGCGAGTAACCTAAGCTAAGCTACATATTCATACTTATATAAGTTATTGCAACATATATGTGTACCAAGCATACATACCTCAACAACTCTTATATGGATTTTGTGTCGGGTATTTTTTTCTAAACTATTTCAGTTTGATAAGGGAAAAAAATAAAAGCCTTCCACTTTCATGTGTGTACGTCTGTGGAGGTGATATGTATAATGTTGTTGCAGTGATGTAAGATTTTGTGTCACTGTATCGCGCGGGCAGCGTACTCAAGGACCTAGGCTTGAGCCGCTGCCAAGGGGGGCCTAGTCTGGTTTATTTGAGTATATATTCCTACAAATACACTATATAACATGTAATAATGAATTGTGAGCCTCCTTGACGTGTCCGTCAATGGCGAAACTTACTTCTTTCGATTATGAGCACGTATATGACTCGCGAAACCAAACTTTGTTTTAAAGATCTTTTTACAGAGCGCACAGTGCAATTGACCGTCAGTATTGTATGTATAGGTGTAGGAAGGCTCCGAACGGGTCTTAGTTATAAGGCGTTTCGCGTTTAGAACTTGTAATCGCTTTTGTTCAAAATTTGTAACTGCCTTGCGAACTGAGCTGCGCTATTCACTTCTCTGTTGCTCGAAGTCCTCCCAACCTTCACACGGAATATTACATGCAGTTAGATGGCGCTTGGGGACATCGTTGTAACGCAACAGCTGACCCCCCCGAGTGCGTTTTCCTTCTTTCAGCTGTGAATAGAAGACAGCTTTAGGCAGCCTTGAGTCATCCATACGCACAAGATGTCCGTACCATCTTAGTTACGCCGTAATAAGCAATGCCACACAGCTCCGTCTTTCTTAATACTTCTGAATTAGGAACTCGATCCTGCCATCTTATACAAAAGTATTGATCTTATGCACATCATATGGAAAGAGTCAAGGCGGTTTATATCACTCTTATAAAGACACCAAGTCTCAGTGGCATACAATAAGATAGGTAAAATTATTGCTTTATATACAGCGATATTAGTGTGCAATCGTAAATCGTGCGAATCCCAAACTCTGTTACGTAATATTCCGAAAGATGTCGCAGCCTTGGCAAGGCGTGAGAAAATTTCGGTTTCAAGGCGGTTATCACTACGAATAAAACTACCGAGATACCGAAAAAATTTTACTTCTTTCAATGCATTACCATTCAGTGATAACGATCCTAGGTCTAGTGTCATACCGCGTTCAGGTTGTTTAAGCACTTGAGTCTTAGTTAAATTAATGATCAAGCTGAACCGTTGACATGATTCATCGAAACGGTTCAAGAAATACTGCAGGTTGTTGATATCACTGGCCATCAAGCAAACGTCATCATCATAAAGAACGTCCATGAGAGAGAGCTCGTGTACCGATCTTTTCGCTCTAAATTGACCTACCTCAAAAACACCTTTATCTGTTCGCATGCTGTGAATTATCTACCCAGTGCCATCACCATATGCATTCTTCAGTACAAAGGCAAAGTAAAGGGCGAAGAGAGATGGCGCCATCACACAGGCTTATTTGTCACCGCTGATTACCGAAAATTAATCAGTGAAGTCATCGCCACGGTCGCCGAAGACAATTGCCTATCGGCGGTGCCTGCTTCCCGAGCCGGTGTAGGCTTTGTGTACTTCTGGAGAGCACCCAATATAGCTGAAAGATGAAAGATACAACCCCTCTATTAGGTTCAGCACATGGATCGACGTGGTTACCGGGGTGTGGCCGCTGTGTACACTACAGCTACGTGGAACCACTAGTAGAGAGATTACGAGTGGCTAGAAGTGACATCAAGAGTTGCTTCCTCGATTAATCGAGACGATCAGCATCTGCTTGACCTTGACGACACTATAGAGCCCCTCACTACACCCCAATAATGAAAACTTTGTAATTGGCACAACAGGTCTGTAAATTATTAAATTTTGTTACGTGTTAAATGTGCTAAAATCAATATGTAACAAATAAATAAATACACACCAATGTTTACATTTTCATCTGTGGTAAAATTGGTTTTTAATTCCTTTATCGTTCTTATTAATTTGCATAAACTATATTTCACAACTGCGAATTTTTGGTACACTTTTGTGCGAAACAATTATTTTATTTTATTATGGATTATAATTGGCTGTAAAGCCTCATTCATGTAGAATCTTTTTGTTGTTTTAAACTTTATAGTGTAATAGGAGTTTTACGAGTATATTCAATTTTAACAAAAAAAAGAAGCAGTGGTTTTAAAATTTGCTCTATAGTAGATGAGGTTTTTATTTGCAACTAGCTTGGAGGCCTTCGCCATTAGGCACACCGCAACAAGATATATATTGTAATACTAGCTGTGCCCGGGACTCCGGCCACGTGGAACCTAATTTATAAAAACAGTCATTAATGAAATCATCTGAATATATCAAGTTCATTTAGTTATCTACATATTTCTCGTACTTACGCCGCGTCCTCATTAAAATTACAATAACTTTTAATAGAGTGAACCGATTTTAATGAAACCAAGACTAAATTTTACTCGAGGATATGCATTATGATTTGAAATGAGTTTTATCGTGAACGCAGTACTTTAACAGTGATGCGTGTTGAAACAGACAGATAGACAGGCAGACAGACATTCCCAAGACACCAAAAACAATTTTCTTCACAAAAATCTAAAAAGAATAGACGTGTTATATTTATATTCTTATTTTATATATAGATAAGTGTATTTATATTTTTATATCAGTATTTCTAATTTACTGTTTATTACTGCGACACAAATTTAAAATGTTCAGAAAATAGAGGCTTTATTATTAAAGTTGCTTATTGAGCTAACTGTGATCGGTGGTTTTTCTCGTCATTCGAAACGAGCTGGCAACGCATTACAGATTACCTTATTATCGTAGAGATATAGAGGCGATGGTGATCACTTACTATCAGGAGACCCGCTGAGATCATAGCGTTCAACCAAACAAACTAACAAACACACTCTTCAGCTTTATATATTTGTATAGATTACATTTAATATACATTGCCCTTATTATAATTAAGATTTAGTGACTATACAAAAAACAAACGCTTGTCTGTTCCGCAACAAATTGTATTATGGAACTCTTTACGTAATACTCTTATTAGGAAGACCTCTATATCATTAATGTTATTAATAATTATAATGTCGAATTGTAAACAATAAGCCGATAATTATTTCTGTCATTAAAAATAAAGAATAAGTTGAAATCTTGCTAAATTTCATGCAGACAAAGTCGCGGGTAACAGCTAGTCTAAAATAGAATAACCACAATTACTTTTTATTAGGTTGAAAGAAAGAAAGAAAGAAAGAAATATATTTATTGCCATAGTATAAGTGTACAAACAAAAACCTTAAGCGTAAAAAAGTAAAACTATGACAAAGAGACCTAGCGTCAGCGTATTGCCGCCTTTGAAAACAGCGCTGGTTTTCAGCTAGGCCTCAATAGGTTCGCTATCTACCAGTGAAATGGACTGGCTCTTAAGTACTGCTGCCGGAACACACCAACAGGTGCTTGCCGACAGATATTTAACTTAAGGGTGGTAGCTACTAGCCAAGCGGACTTAGAAGAAACCCTACCATCATGTTATGGTTTCCTCACGATATTTTTCCTTCACCCGAAGCTTCGACTCAGTAGCAATTGTATCCAAACACGCTATCAACTAAGTCATGGTCGCTAGTCCACCTCTAGATTGAGATTTTTTACAATTTATCAGACGAGATTGTGGCGAAACACTAAATCCAATAAACTAACATAAAAACCGAACGTTCTATAAAAAATGTATCAACATATCGACACAGGCTTAAATATATCGAGAAATAAATAAAAAAGCGGATATTTCATAAAAGCGAAATGTAAATAATAAATCCGCATTGGGTCTGATCGCACCAGCGACGTGCCCAGCCAATAAGCAGCATCTCGTTCATGAAATTGAATCAATCAATCACATCTATACCCTATAAGCCGATTTCCATTGGCCTTTATCCAGAATGTAGAAGCTATAGGCGTTTGCTTGTTGATAAAGTAATTTAAAGGCAACAATAACATCAATGGATTTACATTTGATTTAGTAGCTTCTTGGAATGGACGTATGCTCTGCTGCAAAAAAGAATAATGAAGCAAACGGGTGACCACATCGTAACCAAGGGATAGCGCTAGAAAAAGCGGATGTCAAGCAAGAAGATGGGAGGATAACTTGAAAAGGTTGAAGGAGGCCTTCGCCATTAGGCACACCGCAACAAGAGATATATTGTAATACTAGCTGTGCCCGCGACTCCGTCCACGTGGAACGTAATATAAAAAACCAGTGATTAATAAAATCATCTGAATATATCAAGTTCATTTAGTTATCTACTTTTTTCTCATACTTAAGTCCCGTCGTCATTAAAATTACAATAACTTTTAATAGAGTGAACTGATTTTAATGAAAACAAGACTAAATGTTACTCAAGGATCTGCATAATGATTTGAAATGAGGTTTTATCGTGAACGCAGTACTTTAACAGTGATGCGTGTTGAAACAGACAGATAGACAGGCAGACAGACATTCCCAAGACACCAAAAACAATTCTTTTTCACAAAAACCTAAAAAGAATAGACGTGTTATATTTATATTCTTATTTTATATATAGATAAGTGTATTTATACTTTTATATCAGTATTTCTAATTTACTGTTTATTACTGCGACACAAATTTAAAATGTTCAGAAAATAGAGGCTTTATTATTAAAGTTGCTTATTGAGCTAACTGTGATCGGTGGTTTTTCTCGTCATTCGAAACGAGCTAGCAACGCATTACAGATTACCTTATTATCGTAGAGATATAGAGGCGATGGTGACCACTTACTATCAGGAGACCCGCGTGTTCGTTTGCCAATAGACAACTAAAAAAATATTGAATCACTGTCAACGCTGTTTGTTAAATTAAACGCATTCCACATTAAGCGATTATTACTTATGCAACAGACGACGTGACTGTGCTGGGGGCACGACATAGGTATTCACAGTTCGTTTCCTCTCTATAACATTCGGTTCTCATTCGGCCTTCTTCGTTCCGTCGTTATTTATTATATTTTCCAAGATAATTTTGTATGATACGTGCTCCGGTTGCCAAGGCTACTTTACCAAGGCTAAATTGGCTATGAAATGCTCAAATAACTTATTTAATCTACTTGATAGTACCAGAGCATGCATTATATTATATTATATTATATTCAAACATACCGCTCCTTTAATCATAAAAGATTTAACTCAAAATTTACGGTTCTCGAGTTTACATCGGAAAGTAAATTGACATTGCGAAAAGAATACGTCTAATTCAACAGCCACTTCAATACGATCAAAACTACGAGAATAGACTAGAATAGATTACTGTTGTTCTCTTTTTGATTTCGCCACGTGAAAAACTTAAAAAGTACGTACAACGAAGTGTAGGTTTGAATAAAAAATTAATTATCTTATTTACTTCTATTTATTTAAAAAAATGCATTATTTCAATTTATGTCTTTTTTCATAGTATGCGGGGAAACGAAAAGGCGGGTCACCTGATGGTGAGTGATCGTCTCCGTCCATAGACACTAGCAACATCAGGGGGTCCCAAGTGCGTTGCTGGCCTCTTAAAGAAGTGTACGCTCGTTTCTTGAAGGTTTGTAACTCGTAATAGTTTGGAAACACCGCCGCTGGGAGACGATTCCACAGGGTCGAAGTACGAGGCAGAAATGAACTTGAGTACGCCATCGTAAAGACCTCCGCACATCCAGGTGGTGTGGATGAAATTTCAGTTTCTCTGAACATTCACCGTGGTAGATGCGATAAAGGACGCAAATAGACGCGATGTCGCAAATTGAATGAGTAGAGCCGATTGGATATTACCTCGTCGCCGAATCTCCAACCGCACTACGCTGGATGCGGTCAAACGGAAGCAGCTGATTGGGGCGTTCCAGCCCAAATTTGAGAAGTTTCATGTGTGATTTGCGCCTTATAAAGTAGCAAATGATGTTCTGGTTGAAATACTGTCTTGCCCTAGTAAGAACACCTAGTTATTTTGAGGCCAGCATTGCTTTGCTTTCCGAATCACCGCCAAACTGGCTGTCACTCGATATGTCAACGCCGAGGATACCAAACTAAAGGGCTTGTCGACTAAGAGGACTCCCTGAAAACAAGGCATTGCGTCAAATTTTGTCTTTTTTGCGGTAAAGGCGCAAACTTGTGTCATTGTGGGATTAAAATGGACCAAGTTGTGTCTACTCCAATACGAGACGTGGTCGAGAGAGGTCTCCATCTCAGATACAAGTTAGTTCCGGCACTCAAAAACGCGTTCCCGCGAAATATTAGCTTCGCCAGTATATAAAACATCCCCAGTACTATCGTCCGCATAACAGTGAATGTTGCTTAGTTGCAACATATCACTGATATACAGAAGAAAGAGAGTAAGGGATAGTACACAGCCTTGTGAATCGCCAGCATTACATGTAATTTTATTTAAAAAAATGTACGTAGTTCTTTCCGTTGCATTGCAATTGCATTCAGTTTTACCCTTATTATCGTAGTGCATTATGCTGTTACTACATCTGTTTTGAAATTATAACATATTTTATTAAACAAAGCGAATTAACTACGAACTTTTCTTTAAATGTTTATTTAAACGTCTTTATGGTACAAATTGTGATATTTTCTACGACTGAATATCAATAACTAAATTACCTTTAGAACTGACTTAAATTTATTTAAAAAGTAAATGAAGCGCTTAAAGTCCGCGTATAGCGTAAACGCATATTTCTACAATATTTAAATTTTGAGTTACTTCTTATTTTAATTAGGTGCGATACAGAACAATCTCTTAATCATTATAATATTACTACAGTTTACGTCATAAATCAGTTTATTATACAGAACTATGCTTTAAGGCATGAATATTAAAAATCACTTGTTTCCAACTTCTCAACTATATACAGAGTGAAATTTTATAATGAACAGACCGCTCTTTGTGTTTCATACCGCTATTGTGAAACACAGTACGGAGAGTACTTTTGTCTTCTCTATATTTAATGGAGTTATAAAGTATTTACTATGAGAGACTAGACCGAGCAAAACGTTAGCAGTTAGGTATTTTAACGTATTATAGTCTCAGATTTATTTATATTTTTTTATGTATTCGCTTGAACACTCTCTCTGAAGCTTCCAGTGACGTTCCATTTTTCTTTTGTTGGAATTCAAAGTATATTTATTACGAAAGACTATTTAAAGTAGCGTTACAAATCTTAGAAATGGAGTTATTATCATTTAAATTGTGGTTCAGAAATTGCGTTATACGAAAATTAATTAGTAGTCGGAGTAAACGCTAGTGAATCCGCAAATTAAACCCATTAATTATCTAATCAAATATCTTACCAATTATGGAGATTTACCCATATGCTAAAAAAGAAACTTCAATTGACTAACTTCTTAAATGAACTGATGTCCTATTATTAAAGAAATTAATTAAATTTATTGGTTGCGCCTTCTTACACATTTCGTCTGAATTAAAGACAGTTAAACACATTTTATATCCATGACCATTTCAACTGCAGTAAGTATAGCAACTAGTAAGTATATCATATTTAAATATTTTCAATTATGTTTACTATCTTGTCTTTTTCCAATATGTTAATTTTAGTTTTCATATATGAGTTCATTTTCACTTTTTGCGTTTATTCTTATTCTATTTTTTTTTCTCTAAGTTTAATGTTGCAGTATTTACTATTATATAATTTAATTTTTTTATTATTATTATTAATAGTGTAAGTTAAGTTTCTATGTGATAAAGCGTTTTAGGTCTTCAGTTTAGTTTACTATGTTTTATTATTGTTATTGTATTATCATTGTTGACTGTTGACTGTTGCTATGTCCACATGTAAATAAATAAATAAATTTATGTTATAAACTCAGAATAGTAAGCGTCCGCGTCTGTTTACAGCCTAACGATCTATATTCTCAAGCCTAGATAGTCCAGACGGTAACAGAAGTTTGAATTATCACTGAACAATAGGAATTGTTCTAAAGAACTTTGTGACATATACTCCTTATCAGCACTCTACACTCGCACGTTCTATCGTCGGCTGGTATGCTCATTCTTACATCCTAATATAAAATCACGATAATGCTAATCTTTTCTAGAATCTTTCTGACACGTATGATAGTGCTGTGAAATTGGTAACCAAAACAGATTTGCTATGTCTGTTTATGTTATATAGTCCTTTTTTTTACTAACTTTCTGATGGAATCTTTCCTCAATTAATACGGATTATCAACAATGGTAAAAGAACCCGTAAAATTAACAATAATTAAAAAATACGTATATGTTTATAGCCACATGATACAAGTCAAAACTTTTAAATAAAATAAGGTGCTCTGCTTCTATTGGTCTTAGCGTGATGATATATAGCCTATAGCCTTCCTCGATAAATGAGCTATTTAAAACCGAAGGATTTTCTCAAATCGGACTGGTAGTTCCTGAGATCATAGCGTTCAACCAAACAAACTAACAAACACACTCTTCAGCTTTATATATTTGTATAGATTACATTTAATATACATTGCCCTTATTATAATTAAGATTTAGTGACTATACAAAAAATAAACGCTTGTCTGTTCCGCAACAAATTGTATTATGGAACTCTTTACGTAATACTCTTATTAGGAAGACCTCTATATCATTAATGTTATTAATAATTATAATGTCGAATTGTAAACAATACGCTGATAATTATTTCTGTCATTAAAAATAAAGAATAAGGTGAAATCTTGCTAAATTTCATGCAGTCAAAGTCGCGGGTACAGCTAGTCTAAAATAGAATAACTTTAATTACTATTTATTAGGTTCGCTATCTACCAGTGAAATGGACTGGCTCTTAAGTACTGCTGCCGGAACACACCAACAGGTGCTTGCCGACAGATATTTAACTTAAGGGTGGTAGCTACTAGCCAAGCGGACTTAGAAGAAACCCTACCATCATGTTATGGTTTCCTCACGATATTTTTCCTTCACCGGAAGCTTCGACTCAGTAGCAATTGTATCCAAACACGCTATCAACTAAGTTATGGTCGCTAGTCCACCTCTAGATTGACATTTTTTACAATTTATCAGACGGGATTGTGGCGAAACACTAAATCCAATAAACTAATATAAAAACCGAACGTTCTATAAAAAATGTATCAACATATCGACACAGGCTTAAATATATCGAGAAATAAATAAAAAAGCGGATATTTCATAAAAGCGAAATGTAAATAATAAATCCGCATTGGGTCTGATCGCACCAGCGACGTGCCCAGCCAATAAGCAGCATCTCGTTCATGAAATTGAATCAATCAATCACATCTATACCCTATAAGCCGATTTCCATTGGCCTTTATCCAGAATGTAGAAGCTATAGACGTTTTCTTGTTGATAAAGTAATTTAAAGGCAACAATAACATCAATGGATTTACATTTGATTTAGTAACTTCTTGGAATGGACGTATGCTCTGCTGCAAAAAAGAATAATGAAGCAAACGGGTGACCACATCGTAACCAAGGGATAGCGCTAGAAAAAGAGGCTGTCAAGCAAGAAGATGGGAGGATAACTTGAAAAGGTTGAAGGAGGCCTTCGCCATTAGGCACACCGCAACAAGATATATATTGTAATACTAGCTGTGCCCGGGACTCCGGCCACGTGGAACCTAATTTATAAAAACAGTCATTAATGAAATCATCTGAATATATCAAGTTCATTTAGTTATCTACATATTTCTCGTACTTACGCCGCGTCCTCATTAAAATTACAATAACTTTTAATAGAGTGAACCGATTTTAATGAAACCAAGACTAAATTTTACTCGAGGATATGCATTATGATTTGAAATGAGTTTTATCGTGAACGCAGTACTTTAACAGTGATGCGTGTTGAAACAGACAGATAGACAGGCAGACAGACATTCCCAAGACACCAAAAACAATTTTCTTCACAAAAACCTAAAAAGAATAGACGTGTTATATTTATATTCTTATTTTATATATAGATAAGTGTATTTATACTTTTATATCAGTATTTCTAATTTACTGTTTATTACTGCGACACAAATTTAAAATGTTCAGAAAATAGAGGCTTTATTATTAAAGTTGCTTATTGAGCTAACTGTGATCGGTGGTTTTTCTCGCGATTCGAAACGAGCTGGCAACGCATTACAGATTACCTTATTATCGTAGAGATATAGAGGCGATGGTGATCACTTACTATCAGGAGACCCGCGTGTTCGTTTGCCAATAGACAACTAAAAAAATATTGAATCACTGTCAACGCTGTTTGTTAAATTAAACGCATTCCACATTAAGCGATTATTACTTATGCAACAGACGACGTGACTGTGCTGGGGGCACGACATAGGTATTCACAGTTCGTTTCCTCTCTATAACATTCGGTTCTCATTCGGCCTTCTTCGTTCCGTCGTTATTTATTATATTTTCCAAGATAATTTTGTATGATACGTGCTCCGGTTGCCAAGGCTACTTTACCAAGGCTAAATTGGCTATGAAATGCTCAAATAACTTATTTAATCTACTTGATAGTACCAGAGCATGCATTATATTATATTATATTATATTCAAACATACCGCTCCTTTAATCATAAAAGATTTAACTCAAAATTTACGGTTCTCGAGTTTACATCGGAAAGTAAATTGACATTGCGAAAAGAATACGTCTAATTCAACAGCCACTTCAATACGATCAAAACTACGAGAATAGACTAGAATAGATTACTGTTGTTCTCTTTTTGATTTCGCCACGTGAAAAACTTAAAAAGTACGTACAACGAAGTGTAGGTTTGAATAAAAAATTAATTATCTTATTTACTTCTATTTATTTAAAAAAATGCATTATTTCAATTTATGTCTTTTTTCATAGTATGCGGGGAAACGAAAAGGCGGGTCACCTGATGGTGAGTGATCGTCTCCGTCCATAGACACTAGCAACATCAGGGGGTCCCAAGTGCGTTGCTGGCCTCTTAAAGAAGTGTACGCTCGTTTCTTGAAGGTTTGTAACTCGTAATAGTTTGGAAACACCGCCGCTGGGAGACGATTCCACAGGGTCGAAGTACGAGGCAGAAATGAACTTGAGTACGCCATCGTAAAGACCTCCGCACATCCAGGTGGTGTGGATGAAATTTCAGTTTCTCTGAACATTCACCGTGGTAGATGCGATAAAGGACGCAAATAGACGCGATGTCGCAAATTGAATGAGTAGAGCCGATTGGATATTACCTCGTCGCCGAATCTCCAACCGCACTACGCTGGATGCGGTCAAACGGAAGCAGCTGATTGGGGCGTTCCAGCCCAAATTTGAGAAGTTTCATGTGTGATTTGCGCCTTATAAAGTAGCAAATGATGTTCTGGTTGAAATACTGTCTTGCCCTAGTAAGAACACCTAGTTATTTTGAGGCCAGCATTGCTTTGCTTTCCGAATCACCGCCAAACTGGCTGTCACTCGATATGTCAACGCCGAGGATACCAAACTAAAGGGCTTGTCGACTAAGAGGACTCCCTGAAAACAAGGCATTGCGTCAAATTTTGTCTTTTTTGCGGTAAAGGCGCAAACTTGTGTCATTGTGGGATTAAAATGGACCAAGTTGTGTCTACTCCAATACGAGACGTGGTCGAGAGAGGTCTCCATCTCAGATACAAGTTAGTTCCGGCACTCAAAAACGCGTTCCCGCGAAATATTAGCTTCGCCAGTATATAAAACATCCCCAGTACTATCGTCCGCATAACAGTGAATGTTGCTTAGTTGCAACATATCACTGATATACAGAAGAAAGAGAGTAAGGGATAGTACACAGCCTTGTGAATCGCCAGCATTACATGTAATTTTATTTAAAAAAATGTACGTAGTTCTTTCCGTTGCATTGCAATTGCATTCAGTTTTACCCTTATTATCGTAGTGCATTATGCTGTTACTACATCTGTTTTGAAATTATAACATATTTTATTAAACAAAGCGAATTAACTACGAACTTTTCTTTAAATGTTTATTTAAACGTCTTTATGGTACAAATTGTGATATTTTCTACGACTGAATATCAATAACTAAATTACCTTTAGAACTGACTTAAATTTATTTAAAAAGTAAATGAAGCGCTTAAAGTCCGCGTATAGCGTAAACGCATATTTCTACAATATTTAAATTTTGAGTTACTTCTTATTTTAATTAGGTGCGATACAGAACAATCTCTTAATCATTATAATATTACTACAGTTTACGTCATAAATCAGTTTATTATACAGAACTATGCTTTAAGGCATGAATATTAAAAATCACTTGTTTCCAACTTCTCAACTATATACAGAGTGAAATTTTATAATGAACAGACCGCTCTTTGTGTTTCATACCGCTATTGTGAAACACAGTACGGAGAGTACTTTTGTCTTCTCTATATTTAATGGAGTTATAAAGTATTTACTATGAGAGACTAGACCGAGCAAAACGTTAGCAGTTAGGTATTTTAACGTATTATAGTCTCAGATTTATTTATATTTTTTTATGTATTCGCTTGAACACTCTCTCTGAAGCTTCCAGTGACGTTCCATTTTTCTTTTGTTGGAATTCAAAGTATATTTATTACGAAAGACTATTTAAAGTAGCGTTACAAATCTTAGAAATGGAGTTATTATCATTTAAATTGTGGTTCAGAAATTGCGTTATACGAAAATTAATTAGTAGTCGGAGTAAACGCTAGTGAATCCGCAAATTAAACCCATTAATTATCTAATCAAATATCTTACCAATTATGGAGATTTACCCATATGCTAAAAAAGAAACTTCAATTGACTAACTTCTTAAATGAACTGATGTCCTATTATTAAAGAAATTAATTAAATTTATTGGTTGCGCCTTCTTACACATTTCGTCTGAATTAAAGACAGTTAAACACATTTTATATCCATGACCATTTCAACTGCAGTAAGTATAGCAACTAGTAAGTATATCATATTTAAATATTTTCAATTATGTTTACTATCTTGTCTTTTTCCAATATGTTAATTTTAGTTTTCATATATGAGTTCATTTTCACTTTTTGCGTTTATTCTTATTCTATTTTTTTTTCTCTAAGTTTAATGTTGCAGTATTTACTATTATATAATTTAATTTTTTTATTATTATTATTAATAGTGTAAGTTAAGTTTCTATGTGATAAAGCGTTTTAGGTCTTCAGTTTAGTTTACTATGTTTTATTATTGTTATTGTATTATCATTGTTGACTGTTGACTGTTGCTATGTCCACATGTAAATAAATAAATAAATTTATGTTATAAACTCAGAATAGTAAGCGTCCGCGTCTGTTTACAGCCTAACGATCTATATTCTCAAGCCTAGATAGTCCAGACGGTAACAGAAGTTTGAATTATCACTGAACAATAGGAATTGTTCTAAAGAACTTTGTGACATATACTCCTTATCAGCACTCTACACTCGCACGTTCTATCGTCGGCTGGTATGCTCATTCTTACATCCTAATATAAAATCACGATAATGCTAATCTTTTCTAGAATCTTTCTGACACGTATGATAGTGCTGTGAAATTGGTAACCAAAACAGATTTGCTATGTCTGTTTATGTTATATAGTCCTTTTTTTTACTAACTTTCTGATGGAATCTTTCCTCAATTAATACGGATTATCAACAATGGTAAAAGAACCCGTAAAATTAACAATAATTAAAAAATACGTATATGTTTATAGCCACATGATACAAGTCAAAACTTTTAAATAAAATAATAATTTTAGTCGCACAGTATAAACAGTAATAGTGCAGTGATTATATAAAATACATAATATTATTTTATAATACTTAATCATAAAAACGTAATTATTGAAACAACGGACTCCTTGTAAGACATTAAAAATAGTTGTTAACAACTGGGGCCAGTCCATTGTTGACACGAGCGTCACGATTAACTATCGTTCACTATTAACTGCACTTAAAGAAGTTTTCACTTCAAAAACAAAACTGATTTTAATGAACTGTAGAGCCTTGTAATTGGCGACCCACCTAGTAATTTCAGCTTCATTAGGTGTCCGTCGATGTTCGCTGCAATTCACCGTTAACGGATATTACAACTGGACATATTTCCGTTAATGTCACAGTTCACGTTTCCTTAGCTGGATCAAGACATTTCATTTTCGAGTCTGCTTCGGCTTTCACGAAATTTTCTTTGCAGAAGACGCTGACTTCCAGGAGATATGCCTTTGATTGCATTTCAACAGTGTAGTGACATTTCGAGCTTGTGTCTTGTTCTATCAGTAACTAATTATTACTTTTTTTATTACTACGTAGGATATCTATATACATATAAAAAGGATGTAAATGTAATGTGTCTGACTTTATAGATTTGGATAAAAAAAAATTGCAGATGTCTTGGATTAAGTAATAAAATACATTTCAATCATTTTTAGATATGCCTGTCTATTTGTTTGAACACGCATCACTACTAAAGTACTGGGTTCATAATAAAACCACACCACGAAAATCATAAAGCATATCTTCGAGAATAATTTATTCTTTATTTAATTAAAATCGGTCCACACTATCATTTTTTTTTGTATTATTATTTTTGGCATTCCATAGACACTAGCAACACGTCGCAAGTGCGTTGCCAGCCCGTGTTTGGGGGATGGGGATGGGAGATCGTAGGGGGAAGTTGGGAAGAGAAGAGAGGCTCGGAGAGGAGGAAAGAAGTAGGCCTTCGGCGCTCTCACTGACCGAACGAAACGCAACAAAACAAGCACTGTTACTTCACGTCGGTTTTCTGTGAAAAGATAGTACTACCCCGGGCGAGCCGACCCATTCGTGCTGAAACCAGTAACAACATCAGCTTGGCTCTACCACCTTTGAAAAGTTCAAAAGTTCCTCTACCAAAAGTTATTGTAATTGTAATGATGACGCGGCGTAATTACGACAGAAAAGTTTTTTACACACTGACAAGTTTTTTACAAGACACTGTTTTTTACATAAGGTTCCACGCGGACGAAGTCGCGGACACAGCTAGTTGTGCAATAAAAATATAAAAGTTTAATAAATACTTATATAATATTTATATAAGCTATAAACAGTGCATATGTCAGTATGTATACGCGAAGAAGTGAAACTTATTCGGCTTAGATATATTAAATTGTGTAGATATGAGAATGCACATATACTATACGTACCCGGACTATAATTAAATTAACTGAACATATAATTAACTTAACTAAATATATAATTTTTAGTATACTACTAGAGCCAGACAGACACGTATACATACTAAGAAATACATACAAATACATACCTACCATTCTTTGAACTCGTAAGCCGTAACGCAATGTTTTCCCTAAAAAGGTTCACTTAAATAATAACTAATTGCCTGATTGACAAATAAGCGCACAGTCCAAACTACTGGGGCTAGGGCTGTGCATATGGCAAGATATGCATATGGCTTCCTTTTACATTGTGGGGGAGTGCTAAGGAAGAATCTTTGGAATTTTAACTCCTTAAAAGAGGATAAAAATTTGTATAGAAATCCTTCTCTTTTCCGTCAGTCACTTAATAAGATATATAAAGAAATTTTATATATTAAAAAAGTAAAATAAAGCATTGAACATAATTATGAATTACTGCATAGTGGAAAATTGCTAGTTATATGATAATTGTAGTGTAAAATGTATACGTTGAGAATACAATGGAGCGAGCACAAGCGTCAAGTTACCTTGATAAATCACAACGAGTTAGACGACATAGATAAGCTTTTTTATGTTAAAACCCCAACGAAGTTATGGCTGACAATCTTTTGACCTTAGAATTATGATATTCAATATTCCCTTCTTAGATTTGAATAGAACGAAGAATTAGAAACAACTGTGGGACCTGCTCTTGCCGTCTGTTCGACAACCTGGTGACAGAGTTGTAAACATACGATAATATGGTTCTAAGTCTGATAATGGTTCTCTTTAATATCAGATACTTTATTATTGTCCTATACCATTATAACGTCTTAACGTCTTAGAGTATTTTGTCGTAAGGAAAGACAGATGCGGTGGACACCATATTCCTACTACAAAAACAGGTAGTTCGAGCAATTTATAATATGGCGGCTCGCGAACCACTACGGTGTTATTACAAAAAACTTAAATACGTATTGAACCCTGGCTTTAAAAAGGTCTCATATTAAATGCACTGCGGTCGCTGAATGTTCGCCATCTTGTTCTTTTATCTCGCTTTACTTACGTTAGGTTAGACCTGTGAAAAAGGATAACGCGAACTTGCCTCGGGAGAGCGCGGTGCATTTATTCGGAACCTTTTTTAAACCAAGTATTTAATACGTATTTAACTTTTTTGTAATAGCACGGCTAAAGGCTAAATTTCAGGAATTTGGTATTTTAACTTTGCCCTCCCAATACATTCTTGATAAGCTAATGTACAATAACATATCGATTATTCCATGTTTCAGGTTCACGGAGACCAATAACAGTTTTTGGGTAATAGTGTTAGGTTTTATAACAAAGTCCCATAGCACATTGCCGATTTACCGGATCGTGAGTTCAAGTACTATGTCAAGCTGGTTTTAATATCTAAAGGTTATTATAGGGTAGTTCAATATGTGAACGATGTGACGTCTGGTAATGACGCCCCTCTGTGTGCATCCGCTAAAAACTAATGCAACTATTTAAGTTTGTAAAAAATATGTACAATAAAAAGATGAACCAGATCGAGTTTCTTGCCGGTTCTTCTCGATGACTGGTTTATTTTCCGAACCGTTGGTAGTTTTGACGTTCATAAGCACCCTCCCAGGGCCTAAATTGAATATTTTTGATTTTGATAGACTATTCTATTCCATTTAACCTTAATACAAAAAGTATTCCCATTAAAATATTTTTTCATTAACTTAACTAATAATAAACCTTTCAGCAAACAATATGGTTAGTCGTAAAGACCATTTTCTCAACCTTTTACATTATAAGGATGAAGATATTTCGGAAATCCCCATAAAGGCTTGACGTCATTAAGATGCCCGTTTTACTGTAACCACGTGTAGGGTTACCATATTTCCCGTGTAACCGGGACTTCCAGTCTTGGACATAGAAAACCGGGATTTGGAACGAGCGGGCACTAATTATCCCCCTTTTAAAATGATATCGCAAGCTATATGATGTATGTATGCTTTAAATAAAATACAAATGTTATCTCAATACAATCTGCCTTTTATTTTACAAAGTTTAATAAAACTTATTTCGCTGTTCCTGTATTTATGATGTAGTATATCTATTTAGACTAGTCGTCCAATGATTGGAATGGTCATAATTAATTATTGTTTTAAGTCATACTTAGTCTGGCCATAAATACTGTTACAATTAAATGTGATTAATAATTGAGTTTTCTCATTTTGACGCCAATACATTGTACAATATTTTGCGATATTAAAATGGTGTGGGGAGATAAAGAGAACCGAATCGCTGTGATTTGTAAATGTATAGTTAGTTAAGTATACTACGGGAGTTCGTATAGTACCTATGTAGTCTATGAGCATTCTCATATATACTTAGTCTGACCATAAATACTGTTACAATTAAAAATAAACAAAACATTACTTTCGAATTTGGAATCTGTCATTTTTATATGATTATTCATTGAGTTTTCTCATTTTGGCGCTAATACATTGTATTTTGCAATATTAAAATGGAGTGGGATGATAAATAGAACCGAATCGCTGTGATTGCATTACACAAAGTAGGTATGGAGCCAAATGCAATATTTAAAACTCTCCATACGCTTGGTATTAGTAAAATGTTTGTGTACCGGGCTATTAATAGGTACAATGATACATTCTCTGTTTGTGACAGAAAAAGATCAGGCCGTCAACGTAGTGTTCGTACAAAAAAGGTGGTCAAAGCAGTAAAGGAAAGAATTCGAAGAAATCCTGTCTGAAAGCAAAAGATTTTATCATGGGAGATGAAGATAGGACCTAGAACCATGTCACGCATTTTAAAAGATGACTTAGGACTTACAGCCTATAATAGACGTGCTGGTGATTTCTTAACAGATAATTTAAAAAGAATAGGGTTGTAAAATCGAAACAACTACTAAAGCGGTATGCAAAGGGAGGACACAGAAAAATTTTGTTTACGAATGAGAATTTTTTTACAATTGAGCATCATGACAAACAAAATGACCGTATTTATGCTCAAAGCTCTAAGGAAGCTTCTCAATTAGTCGACAGAGTGCAACGTGGGTACTATCCGACTTTAGTGATGGTTTGGTGGGGTATTAGCTATGAAGGAGTAACTGAGCCATACTTATGTGAGAAAGGTATCAAAACATCGGCACAAGTGTATCAAGATACCATTCTTAAGAAGGTAGTGAAGCCCCTTAACAACACCATGTTCAATAACCAAGAATGGTCCTTCCAGCAAGACTCGGCGCCGGGTCATAAAGCTCGATCTACGCAATCTTGGTTCAAAACGAACGTTTCGGACTTCGTCAGAGCTGAATACTGGCCGTTGTCTAGTCCCGATCTTAATCAACTGGATTATGATTTATGGTCAGTTTTAGAGAGTACGGCTTGCTCTAAACGCCATGATAATTTGGAGTCCCTAAAACAATCCGTACGAGTGTAAGAAAGAGTGCGTGCTTCTATTGATAACTGGCCTCAACGTTTAAAGGTCTGTATTGCAGCTAATGGAGACCTCTTCGAATAAGCTTTTTATATTTTAAATTATTTTATATTTATGTTTTAAACTAACAGTAAAAGTAATAAATGTTATTTGTAATAGAAAATATATTTTTTCTTTGTTTCAGTATTTATGGTAAGACTAGGTACGTATATTATTGAAGCTTAATTGCCAAAGAGTGTATAAATATTACATAATAGTAGGTGTACGGATCATGAATGATGACGAATAGAGGGTTATAACAAAGTTATAACAAAGGCCTCCCAAAAAATTGCTAAAAACTTTTGAAATTACACTTCTTATGGATAGGCTTTGAAATTCTGATCCACAACTTATTTGTGTGACGAAAAGTGGCGGAGATAAACACTGTGTCGGGTAGAGTGTTTAAAACACTGGTTCTCGTCCGACTACCGATATTAAGCATCGTCGGTCACGGTTAGCACTTGAATGTATGAATACATGAGAACACCCCGTGACGTTAGCATTTTAATGTATTTTTTTTATTAAGTTACTTTCCTGTTATACAAAAGTTTCACTTCTATCATGTGTTCTTACGGCACACACTGTTTTTGAAGTAATACTTCTTTTGGCACGTTAGGGAAAAATGATGAGAGTAAATTTTTACGATGCGCGCGCACTCCATCACGAAAAACCTACAATACCCTGAAGTTAGCTATAGTCAACATTCTGTATCTTTGTATTTGCTGTTTGTATTTATTTGTATTTTAAACTTTCAATGTATTCCAATTTCAATATACCTTTTTTCTATTGCTAGTGTCGTTTTTTCTACAAACGTAGAAAAAGATGAAAGATAAAATTTTTGAAAAGATTTTTATCTTGGGTACGCCAAAGAAGTATAACTTCTAACGCGTGTACATAAGTACACATACACTTTATTATTGATAACATCAAGGTTCATCATTAGCTACGAAATAAAAAATGTGGATAAACAGAGGAGAAAAAGCGCTTAACTATTTTGTCTTCGGCATTTTAAATTAATACCTATATTTTTACATCAAAATATCACTTTGCACACGGCTATTTAATTGCAATCTAAGTATAGGTTGTACATACATAATTACGTATATACATATTTAACATACAAACACATAATTATGCTCAGCACAGAAGACTCTCAATAGTAATCTATGGTATAGTATATAGAGGGTATACTACGATTGCGCTACGCATGAAATGAGGCGACTTAGACTGACTTCTCTGACAAAAAAACTGCCCGGATCAGGTGTGGTTGTTTGGAGAGATTCATTATTTCAAAGTTGGTTTCTTCCTATCGCAATGTGGACATGGCAAAAAAATGTATAGACTGATAGAAGTCCCACAAATTTGAGATTAAAATCTGGTAACCCTGTTCGTGTGATATTAAGACAAAGTATGCTATAAAGCGAGTTTTAGCGTACGTGCTGACGTCATGATGGCCAGTGTGCATAACGCATGTTAGCGTAGTGCTACAGGAAGCTACGGTAAGCTATAAGTTTACGTCGGTTCTATATAAAGGCTCCAGCTTCTCGGAGTGAAACTTGATAGGAATTATGTATAGAATTATGTGTAGTAGGAATTATTTATATGATATTAATTTTTATATAAATCAATAATTTATTGCAATAAATAATAAGACCAACTAATAAAAAAATTAATGAGAACTATGACCACACGATACAACTGAAACTTAATACATGCAAGATAATGTTTAAACAGATGTATCAATGTTTAAACAATATATAAAGCAATATATAAAGCAGTAATAAATGGTCAAAGTGTTTTAAAGATGTGTTCAATGCGAGTTTACCATTGGAAAGAACGTAAAGTGCAATTTCCCACATTCTATTTACTATACATTGATCAACTACAGTGGTCGGAAAACCGCGGCTCGCAGGCCGCATGTGGCTTTTTCACTTCTTAGTTGCGGCTCTTCCAAAGAGTGTTTAGTGCAGATACGGAATATTATCTATTAATTTGCATTATAAGACACGAGTAAACGTTTTTGAAACGTAACATAAAGGAAAGTGGTAGATTTTTGGAAAACACGGCTAGTCGCTCACAAAAAAGACATTGAGCATAAGTAAGCTCGAAAGTACACTTTTAATCCTAATTATTTCGATAAAAGTGTATCTATTATAGCAAGCTTAAGTTAAAAAAGGCTCTTTGTATTCCAGTTTTGTATTTTTTAAGTGAAAACTTCTTTAGGCGCGTTGAGTTGTATTTTTTAGCAGGAGATTTTTTTTTCGAACTGACAACGCTATTCACCTAGCAAGGTCTTAACAGCTTCACCGGACTGCAAAGGCGAGCGCTTAAGGCACTCAGCCGATTTTATTTTGACAACTAGCTCAAGGGTGCGCGGCACACCTCGGCTTGGGCTATTGCCTGATTCATGCAATTTGCGACCTATCTGAACTAACCTAAGCTAAACTACATATTCATACTCATATGAGTATTTGAAACATATATGTGTACCAAGCATACATACCTCAATAACTCTTATATATATTTTGTGTTGGATGATTTTTCTAAACTGTTTCAGTTCAACAAGGGAAAAACAAAAATAAAAACCCTTCCACTATCATGTGTAAGCATGTGTGCGTGCACGTGTGTGGAGGTGATATGTGTAATGTTGTTGCAGTGTTGTAAGATTTTGTGTCACTGTATCGCGCGAGCAGCGTACTCAAGGGCTCCACGCCGAGGGAACGGACCTAGGCTTGGGCCGCTGCCGAGGGGGGCCTAGTCTGGTGTGCGGGAGCGAAATTTACCCCCCAGACCACGGCAGTGTGATCTGTGCGTCTGTCGCGGACGTATTTTACAACGCGCAGCGTTCGGTACGGGATCGTATTTTGCGACGGATACCACTAACGGACTGGGTTTTGGTAGGAGATAAATTTATAATTTCCCGTCAAAAGTCTAAGTAAGCGTGACTGACGGTATCGCGCTTGCGCGGCTTGCGTCAAACTAACGACGCGTGGTATAACGGCCCATATACATGTAATATTTTAATATATTGATATTTTGCAGCTCATCATAGCTTTGATTAATGAATAAACTTTATAAGAATGTATATTATTATTGCTCCGTGTGCCAATAGATGTGAAAACCAGACTAAATGTTAATAATTTCAATATACACATTATGAAATAGAAACGAACGAGGCAATGGATAAAGCGGGGTGGTAGGGTTTTACAGCCTGACTGGGTCGCAACCACCATGTATATGGCGAAAAAGCCCGTCATAGTGATTCGTTTCCGCGGGTCGCGTTTCGGGATCAGCCTGTGCATATCCAGCTATTCGCAGGCCGGCATGGCAGCGGCGACCACCGATGGATAGTGTGTCACTCGGTGGTCGCCGTTGTTTTTGGACTGTACTGTGCTTACCATCAGGCAAAGTGCAGTCACTTTGCCGTGCTACTATAAAAAAAAAAATTCAAAATTCAAAAGAAAACACAGTTATTCCATTGTTTTCAGTTTTCACTTCTATCGGCAGTTTTTTTTTATATTTGTCTCTTTTGGATGACGAGTTTGCCAACTACTGGATTAACATAACATTTTAATATATCCACTTAATAATGTATCGCAACATTATCAATTTCGTCACAAGATGTAAACATACCTTAGATTGCCCATCTCATGGTCACGCGGCCAAACGACACGCACTAAAAAGAAACAAAACGATACCTGTATTTGACGCGTTACTACTTACTATTCTATCATTGCATAAATCTATTTCGATAATTTTGTATGCTTATGACATCGCCCATTGTATCCCAAGGCGTATTCAGAGTTCAGTGCGTATGAACAAATGCTAATACTCCACAGCGCCATCCACTGACTTTGCCAAAGCTGTAGCGGGGAATTTATGAGGGTACCCCTCAGCAGAGATGCCAAGAATCCTCGACCCGCTACGACCGGCAACAATTTAGGCTCCTCTTTTGGCTGCAAACCAAAAACTAACTATTATTTATGTATTTAAAGATATGTGTTTCATTTTGTTGCTTCGCATACTTCAATGTATTGTTCTTTACAAGTTATATGTTTAGCGTTTGGTTAAAGTGTAACCTGATTTTAAGTAACAAAGGAAGCTTGTATAAATAATAATGAACATTGGAGTATTATTTCACACAATACAATTTAATTCTAAATTGAATATATTTTGTATTATGGCTGCTAGTCCGTTATAGACTAGCTGTGCCCTCGACTCCTTCCCCGTGGAACCTAATGTAGAAAAAATAGTGACTAATAAAATAATCTGAATATATAAAGTCCATCTTATCTACTTTCCTCCCGTACTTAAGTCACACCGTCATTAAAATTACAATAACTTTTGATAGAGTGAACCAATTTTAATAGAACCAAGACTAAATGTTTCTCGAGGATATGCTTTATGAATTCCTTGGTGAGGTATTATTGTAAACGCAGTACTTTAGCAGTGATGCGTGTTCAAACAAACAGACATACAAACATTTCTAAAAATGATTGAAATGTATTTTATTACTTATTACAAGGCACCCGCAACATTTTTACGTACAAACACGCTAGATTTACATTCTTAGTATACGTATAGATATAGATAAGGGTATAGGAAAAAAAAACAGAATAAATGACAATTCAATTAATATAAACAGTTCAGAATTAGCGACTATTCCTCAAAATTATTTCACTAACGTAACTCTTTCAATAACAAAAAATATAGCATTATAACCCCGTTTTTTTAACAGACTTCAAAAAAAGGAGGAGGTTATCAATTCGATTGTATTTTTTTTTTTGCACAAAATTTGAGTGAAGCAATATTTTTTTTTTCACATTTATTAAAAACGGGTAAAAAAGCGGGTAAACCAATAAGAGCTTTGAAACTATTAACCATGAAATGCATGAAACACATATGGGAAATGTCAGTAATGGTAGTTAGTTCAGTACCCAATTGTTAATAATTCACCAAATGCGGTTAATATGTTTTATCAATAATTAATAACATAAACCTTTTAATGGAAATAAAGTGACTTGTTTATTTTAATTACGCTGTAAGAATAGTTTTCGAAATTACAGACCACTTTCTGTACTTCCACCAGAAAAGTAAGATTTAAAAAAATAATAATTAAGGGCTGGTCCATTAATTACGTAACCGTTTTTTAAATTTTTTTTAACCCTCTATGCTCCTTGTCAGATTTGTCTCAATTTCTCTCTCCCACCCCCCCCCTAACATCACGCGAAATCTTTAAAAATTTGTATTTTGAGTATAAATGCGTTGGATTTATTTTAAAAAACAACTTGTATTATTATTTTTACTTTTATTACATTTACTTATAATTATTATTTCATTACATTTCGAAATATGAATACTAAACAACTTTACATGTATTATTGGATTTTAATTTATAGAATAATTGTGTTACATTTCGGCATATATTAATCTAGAAATATGTTTTACTTTAGATTTAACTGATTTTCTCACATTTTACATAATTCTTTGCACGAAAAAATTAAGTGATATTTGCTGGGAGCCTATTCCTTCTACGTGAGATTTAGTGACATCTGGCATGATGTCATGCAGGGTTTGAGTTGAAGTACAGTTTATTTTTCTGGCATATATCAATGACTACAGTTAATAGTTGATAATTTTCTTAATATGACATACATCATTTATAACATAATTACATATTATTAAACAAAGTCCTCTGCTACAACTGTCTGTCTGTCTGATCGCGATAAACTCAAAAACTACTGAACGGACTTTTATGCAGTTTTCACCAGTAGATAAAATGATTTATAGGGAAGGTTTAGGTATATAATTTGTCAAGGTTTTTGAAGTGCAACTTCTAATGCGACTTTCAACAAAGTTGCGTTAAACGTTTAACGCTGCTATACGACGTCATTCCTCACCGCGCTGTGAATGAAATGTTATTTTGTCAACTTATTCGTGTTCAAAAACTACTGAATGGACTTTTATGCAGTTTTCACCAGTAGATAAAATGATTAATAGGGAAGGTTTAGGTATATAATTTTTCAAGGTTTTTGAAGTGCAACTTCTAACGCGACTTCCAACAAGGTTGCGTTAAACGTTTAACGCTGCCATATGACGTTATTCCTCACCGCGCTATAAACCGAAACGTTATTTTCGCCTATTCACTAGTGTCTTCGGTAGTATAGTGTATATAATTTGTCAAGGTTTTTGAAGTGCAACTTCTAATGCGACTTTCAACAAAGTTGCGTTAAACGTTTAACGCTGCTATACGACGTCATTCCTCACCGCGCTGTGAATGAAATGTTATTTTGTCAACTTATTCGTGTCTTCGGTAGTATAGTGGTAAGTATCCCCGCCTGTCACGCGGGAGACCGGGGTTCGATTCCCCGCCGGAGAGTACCTTTTTGCATTTTTTTTTTACTTTTTATTTTATTTTTAACATGCAACAACACACTCCTTAAGAATTTACGCAAAATTATATATATATATATTTTATATCATATAAGTCGTTACATTTCAAAATTAACCAAGTCAAATTTTAACCGTTCACATAAGACTTTTTTTGAAGTGAAACTTCTAATGCGACTTCCAACAAGGTTGCGTTAAACCATAGAGGGGGTATGAAAGCACTGTTACGTTAAACGTTCAACGTTCATATGGAGGGGGAATAGAAAGAGACAGAGAGAGAAAAATAATCAAACATTTCGTATCTTAGTTTAGTTATCATAATCCCATTGTAAATGCTATAGATTTGGATATTTCTCCACTCGAAAATAATAATTAAAAGATGCGATCAATTGTGAATTTTAAGCAATGTTAATAAAGTTTATCTTAAAGAAACGATATGATTTCACTAAAAATCAATTTCTACCCCTTCTTATTTTCATTTCCACGTTACGAAGTTTCACTTGTTCCGCGCGGAGGGACTCCATGCACTATTTTCTTTATTAGCAAGGTATATCATCCGCCGGTCCCGCTAGTTGAATATAAAAGAATGAGTCAGTTAGGTATCTAACTAACGATCAAGTTAAAAATGTTTTATAATTTATTTTAAATAGTTAATATACTGCTAAATGCAATCTAAACAAAATGGTTAAAATTTGCCTTGATTCATATTTGAATGGAATTTAATGCTTTAGTTGATAATATTTTTATTCTCGGATATTATCATACTCTATACAAAATTAAAATAAATTCTACAGATTAAAACATTGATGAAAATATTAAGATAAAACAATTTATTTTACCATATTATATTTGTATAATAGTAATAGTAAGGATAGTTTCACCAATTTATATTATAAATTGCTTATTTTTGATGAGATAAGCGATGAAGGGATCTGGATGTTTTGTTTGATATGTGTGGGTGTGCGGTCTTATCCACTGGATTATCATCGTCCTAGTAGCGAACCACTATAAAGTATTCCTGTATATACCATAAATTTCTTATCTCTAGACTTGTTAACTGGTAACCTCGAATCAATAAGGAAACCAGAATAGACTAAAAATACTTATATAAATGATAACGTAAGCATGGGGTAAGAGCACTGCTTACTTTTGCTAACCAGGGGGAGGGGACGGTAAAAAATTACAAACATTTTGCTAACGTAATACTTGAACGGGCCCTAATATGCGACTACGTAAATTACTAAAGATTACTAATTTTTAAGAAATCAGTATTCTAACTAGAATAGAGGAAGTCTATTCATTAATTAAGCATACGTTCGCAAAATATGTAAGTTAGATATTATAAACGATCGGCATAATTTTCTTACTAGAAATAGATACAAATTATCAATTCCATGTTTTCTAACGATTACTAAGTTTTAAGAAATCAGTATTCTAACTCTTCCTCTATTCATTAATTTAGCATACGTTCGCAAAAAATATAAGTTAGATATTATAAACGATCGGCATAATTTTCTTACTAGAAGTAGATACAAATTATCAATCCCATGTTTTAGACTTAGGAAGAGCAATAAGTATTTTAGTTTATAGTGTTAGGTTCTACAATAAGGTTACAGTGCATATTACCGATTTGCCAGATAGTAAGTTTAAGCACTAAGTCAACTTTACGTGAACGATAGTGATCTCTGCAAATTACCTTCTCTTTGAACTTCCACTTAAAATGACTATGAACACTAATAGTATCTAAAAGGACAGATTCAGAGGTTGGGCATAACTTAGTACTTAATACAGGTAAAACAAAATATATGAGATTTATTTTGCATAACGTGCCACAAGTTGATAGTAGCATTAAGATCGAAAGGAATTTTGTGGGGTTGATTGATAATACTATATTCTTGGGTATCACACTAGATCAAAATTACAATGGGTTCCTCAAATTAAACAATTGGCAAGCAAATTAAGTTCTGCTGCATTTGCCGTACGTAAGATCCGCCAGCTAACTGATATTGCCACTGATTGGTTAGTCTACTTCGCCTACCTCCATAGCTTAATGTCTTATGGCATTCTGTTGTGGGGGACAGCAGCTGAGGTAGACACCATATCTTTATTACAGAAACGGGCAGTTCCAGCAATTTATAATATGGGGCCTTGCGAATCCTTAAAGATCAAGTTCAAGGAATACGGTATCTTGACTCTGCCCTCCCAATATATTCTTGACAATTTAATGTATGTCCGTAAGAACCTTGAAAAGCTTTTGTAGGTGGTAGAGCCACGTTGAAGCTATTACTGGTTTCAGCATGAATGGGACGGCTTGCCCGGGGTAGTACCACCCTCTTATAGAAAACCGACGCGAAGTAACGTTTCGTTCGGTAAATGAGAGCGCCGGAGGCCCACTTCCCCTAGCCCCCTTCCCTCCCCTCCCTTTTCCTCCCCCCTCCTCCAAACACAGGCTGGCAACGCACTTGCGACTTCCTTGGTGTTGCAAGTGTCTGTGGACGGTGGTGATCACTTAACATCAGGTGACCCACCTGCTCGTTTGCCTCCTATGATATCAAAAAAAAGTTATATTTCGTAAATAACCGGCACAGTCTAAATACTAGAAACTGTGACAAACTGGTTGTCCCATGTTTTAGACTTAGTAAAACCAATAACAGTTTTTTTGGGAAATAGTGTTAGATTTTACCGATTTGCCGGATTGCGAATTTAAGCACCATGTCAAGCGGGTTTTGGTGTCAAAAGGCTAGTACAGAGTGGATCAATATGTGAACGATGGTGATGTATGGAATTGACTCATCGCTGTGCATCCATTAAAAACGTTTATAACATGTATATCATTATATATATATTATAACATTTGTAACATGTATATTTATAACATATATTCTAAACATTATGTATGTTTGTTAAAAAGATAAACCAGATCCAGTTTCTTGCCGGTTCTTCTCGATGACTGGGTTGTTTTCCGAACCGGTGGTAGTTTCATAACTGCCTTCTTAGGGCCTAAATTGAATAAAGTGTTTTTGATTTTATTTGATCCATAAATATATATTAAGATCCAGTGTCATGATGTTTGTCGATGATGAACTTAGAATCTACTCAACCGATCTCACTTGATCTCAACTTGAGATAATAGAGAGATAATTTATATTTCGATTAATGGCCTCAATTTTTTTTATTTCAATATGTGAACGATGGTGATGTTTGGAATTGACTCATCGCTGTGCATCCATTAATAACGTTTATGTACCTAATATATTCTAAACATTATGTATGTTTATTAAAAAGATAAACCAGATCCAGTTTCTTGCCGGTTCTTATCGATGACTGGGTTGTTTTCCGAACCGGCGGCAGTTTTGACGTTCATAACTGCCTTCTTAGGGCCTAAATTGAATAAAGTGTTTTTGATTTTATTTGATCCATAAATATATATTAAGATCCAGTGTCATGATGTTTGTCGATGATGAACTTAGAATCTACTCAACCGATCTCACTTGATCTCAACTTGAGATAATAGAGAGATAATTTATATTTCGATTAATGGCCTCAATTTTTTTTATTACAAATTAAATAATTGTCAAATTTGATGATTGTTATTAATTGTAAGTTTCATCTGTTTCGAACAGATGGCGCTTTAAATTAGTTTGTTGCCAGAAAACTGTAGGACCGACTGTTATTGATATCTCAAAGATGGTGCCACGTTTTAATTTTGAATTTCTTTTTCAACTCCAGTTTATTTTATAGTGCATGTGTTCTAATTATATTTCAACGTGTAGTAACTGAGCCACAGCACCGCATGGCCGAGTCAGCTAGTAGTTATAATAAAAGCCACACAAACGGGAAAGATAAGTAAGATCGAGCTTCCGCTGTCTGTTCTCGATAACTGGTTTGTTGTTCGAAACGAGTAATGCTTTAACGTATGTAACGCCTTATTACGGTGTAAATTGAGTAAAATATTTTTGATTCTGATTTAACAACATTGTGCAATGAGGCCTAGAAATAACATGTGAACCTATTTCAAGCCGACTAACCGTCAATGTCAAGTATATCACAAGAACAAAGCTATACAAGAAATCATTGCATGTTGGTTTCAGAATTTGCCAATTTTGATTTCGTACCAACAATAAACAGACATTATTTTATAGTGCACGTGTTCTAATTATATTTCAACATGTAGTAACTGAGCCACAGCACCGCGTGGCCGAGTCAGCTAGTAGTTATAATAAAAGCCGCACAAACGGGAAAGATAAGTAAGATCGAGCTTCCGCTGTCTGTTCTCGATAACTGGTTTGTTTTTCGAAACGAGTAGTGTTTTAACGTATGTAACGCCTTATTACGGCGTAAATTGAGTAAAACATTTTTGATGCTGATTTAACAACATTGTGCAATGAGGCCTAGAAATAAACATGTGAATCTATTTTAAGCCGACTAACCGTCAATGTCAAGTATATCACAAGAACAAAGCTATACAAGAAATCATTGCATGTTGGTTTCAGAATTTGCCAATTTTGATTTCGTACCAACAATAGACAGACATCGTCGAAGCAACTACATTGTTACCTTTATATACATAGTATCAAAATCATCTGTCCAATAAGCCTACAGAGAATAGACCACGTTTTAGTTTCCACTGTGCAATGATAATCTAATTTTGTCATTTCGAAGCCCATATTTGACCATTTCTGTTCTCTCATCTCTCGGGAAATACGTCATCGAATCTCCGGATTCTATCATCATACTATAGGTTTCATTTGTTAGTCTCACTAACATTTTCATATTTATTTAAAAAAGCTGACAAATTATAACGGGACTCAATATTAGATTTAATTTACTTCGCTACTAAAGAACTGTATTATCCTTTGTTTTAATTTAAAACTTACGCTAACTTATATCTTTTTTAAATATTATATATATAAATAATTAATGTATTTGTATAATCTGTCCCTATTGATTTTTTTCTAGAATTACTCTATTAGTTAAGAAACTAAGAGATGATTTTCAATGGCAGGTACGTTTACCGCGATCTGTTAACTACAAATTATCTACAGCTTCTGTAATCCGACACTGAGGATTGGCCGCAAAACACAGATAAGTAAACAAAATATTGAGAGGTTAATTCTTTTTTTAAATATTTTTATCGAGATTTCTGTCAAAAGTGTTTCGATAAATCAATAAAATCCTAAACTATTACATAATCGCATCGCTGTTAAAAAATTAATAAATAACACGTTATTCAAATTCGCGGATGTTGCACGTTTTATCTGATCTCATTCTAAATGTCTTACGGTCGATTACATCGTTGCGGAAGTTTTAATTTACTTTAATAACCTATACGGATATTGTAAACCTCAAGAGGTTCTTTGTTTGAACGTACGAAATCTCTGGAAACGTAATAACTAATATATAAAGCTGAAGAGTTTGTTTGTTTGGTTGAACGCTATGATCTCAGGAACTACCAGTCCGATTTGAGAAAATCCTTCGGTTTCAAATAGCTTAATTCAGCTAATAATCACGCTAAGACCAATAAAAGCAGAGCACCAATGAAGAATGTTTCAAAATCGGGCACTTTTTTCCTTTTGAGAGATTTCGTTAGTAGTAGTAATAATATTCCTTAAATAGGATAGGCGAAGGAATTAATCCATACTGCCAATTCTGAAGTTGTCAATATAGGTATTTCTTATATATCCTTTAATATATTTTCTTCCATGTCCAAGTTACAATAAAGGCATAAGCGCCAAATCTTCTATATAATATGTCGTACATTATTTTATCCATCATTATTATCTTCTTAGTCTTCATAATCATAAAACAAAATTGTTCAAATAAAGATTTTGTTAGCGTTAGTATTATATACGTTGCCATGGTAACGTGGTAAGTTTCTATACTATAGTTTATACTACTTTTATTTCTAATTTTTTATTTGTTCTCTATTACGTATTATAAAAATAATGTTTGTGTATATACAATTAAAATAACATATTTTTGATGAATGGATATGGCTACAAATGACCAAAAAAAATTGTTTTATACTGTGTCTATATTATTATATTTTGTCTGTTTGTTTGTTTGTTCCGAGTAATCTTCAAAATCGGCTGGACCTATTTTAACGGGAATTTTACTTTTTACTGCCAGATAGCCGAAATTATAGCGGTTGACATATTCTATTTTATTTGTCCGCGGTTTCGTCTGCATGGCTATTTCCAAAATGGCTGGACCGATTTTCACGGGGTATTCACTGGTAGATAGCAGACCTCATAAAAAGTAATTTAGATTTTTTAATCATCTTCGGCTGCAGTGGAATATCCGTAATGCTTGAACTAATTTTCACGGGACTTTCACTGGCAGATAACTCATCTTATAAGAAGTAACTTAGACTATTTTATTTTGTTACTCAAGACTTCATCCGCAATATGCTACTATCTCCTAATTGGTTGGACCGACTTCCACGGGGCTTTTATGGACAGATAACAAGCGGGTTCAGAAGACGTTGTGCCGCCCCGATAATAAAATGAAAACCTTGACAAAGTATACCTAAACCGTCCCCATGAATCATCATTCTATCTACTGGTGAAAATGGCATGAAAATGGTCGTTTTTGACTTTATCGTGAACAGATAAACTGACAGAGGACTTTCTTTTTAACCGACTTCGAAAAAGGACGAGGTTACTATGTTCGGTTGTATGTATTTTTTTTATGTATGTTAACCGATATTTTCGTCAATTGTGAACCGATTTTAATGGTGTGAAATTGATCAAAAATATGTTACAAGCGCGTGAGACGTGTGCCTAACTGGACTCGAAGAATAAATATACATAATTGAAAGTCATATATTTGTATGTTTTTTTATGTCAACAAACACAATCAACACAAACAGGTGGGTCACCTGATGTTAAGTGATCACCACCATCCATAGACACTAGCAACACCAGGAGAGTCGCAAGTGCGTTACCAACCTGTGTATGAGTGAGGAGAAAGGGGGAGAGGGAGGAGGGAAGGGAAGTGAGCCTCTGGAGCTCTCACTGACCGAACGAATCGCAACAATGCAAGCACTGTTACTTCACGTCGGTTTTATTTGAGAGGGTGGTACTACCCTAGACGTGCCGACCCATTCATGCTGAAACCAGTAATAGCTAAGCTATAGCGTGGCTCTACCACCATGTAATATGAATTATATCATCTTTTTAGTCAATTTGGCGGCCATATTTTATTTACCGCTTTTGCGCATACATAACTCAGGGATTATAGCAACGTATAAGAATAACACAATTATATCGTATCCATATACAGTGCCATAAAATAGAACGGATGTGTATGTCTAAATCTTCACATTAATTAGCATATTGCGTTCATGCGAAGACAGGCCTAATCGTTAGTTTCCTATGATCTATGAATTATTAATCTCTGCCGTGGTTATGTAATCACTTGAGACTATTTAATATTTGGAAATCGGTTTTAAAACAGTAATAAATGCAGCAATGTGATTACAATCTATTGAATATTTATGAGGGAACTCTCATTTGTTACCATATTATTACGAAATAAACAAAACCATAATGTATTTATTATTAGTAAACATTCTTTTGAATATATTGACACTATTTAAATATTTTACTTGTTATTAAAATTTCATTAGTTTGGATATTTTCGCCAGAACCGGTTTGAGTCTGGTCGATCCGAAAAATTATCTCGGGCGTCGCACAAGGGACAAAGATGTACGACCTGTTGTTCGACGAAAAATTTGGCTCCACGTTTCCAAGTGCACGGATTTTTTTGTTTTACTTAATGACCTGGGCCAAACTTAATTCTTCCATGAATGTAACCTATTAAAAGTGGCCGATGAAGCCGAAACTCAATAGAAGTATAAATATTTCACCCAGAGCACGAGGACAACAAAAGCTGGAGCTGAGCAGAATTGTAAAATATTAAAGAAGCCACAAAATATTTCGCTCGGTACGCTCAAATAGGTAAAGCCAGGGATTTCTCTTAATCTATTTAATTCGGAAAGATGGGCAGTCGGATAGTTGACAATATTATATGCTTATGAAGTACTTGTTGATATATACTTGTCTAGACTTGTGCATACATACTATGATTTAAATTTCTAGCACTTACGGTTTACATCTATGAAATATTAACCATAGGATGAGGACCGATTGGGACGGCATATATTGAGTAACGATATTCAGTAATGCCTAATGTAAACCTATTTATTTTTATATTGGCAGGTGGTACTTGCTCTCATTAGCTGCACATGGGGTGAGCCGTCTATTGGTTACAACTACCCATCGTCGTTGGCGTCACAATGGCAAGGCTATAACGCTTTCAGCAGCGGCGGTCCATACACACCCGTACCAGTCAGTCCACAAACTTCAGAAGGCTATCACGTCGATCCACATCTTCTTGAGAAAATCAAACACATCATCCTTAAAGATGAGATAGATAATGGGCCTCATGAGTACAGTGAAGAGGATGGAAAAATCGTTGGAATAGAATTTTTCGGTATCCAGCAAAGCATTGAGGTAGCTCAATACCATCAAACTGATGAGAACTCCGACGTGGAGAATTATTCAAGCCATGACAGCCATGGAGATTTTGCGAACAGCCACTCCGACTATTATTACTCTGGTCATCCAAAATCCTACCAGCCACCGTCAAACAAATATGGATCAACTAGCGATGAGTCGCATCAATCTTCATCGTACGACGTACCCATTGAATCTTCGTATGACGTAGCACCTCATTCTGGACCTGAGTCTGACTCTTCTTTGTCATATAATAACGCACCAGTGTTATCAGTGCCTCCTTCTAGCGCTCCCGAGCATTCAATTGAAAATCATAACTCTTATAATACACTTGCAAACGTCGATGGTCCTCCATCCAATCCTGGTTCATCATCATCGTCCTACGAAGAACATCATTCCGTAAACACTCGCAAAGCTAGAAGGACCGTTCCATTCTACAGCGCCCCCTACCGTCCCGTGTTCAACTTCCGATACTAAAGCCGATTTCGAATCCTAGTCATTGTTCGAATATTTCGAATAAAATATTTTATTTTTCGAATAATATCACGACTATTCATACGAAGTTTTAACGTTATACATATGAAATAGCTTGCGTATAATAAATTGTAATATATTTCTTGTAATAAATATTTTATTCGAAATATTCGAACAATGACTAGGCACTGAGTTTGGTATATAGTAGGTTGAAGCTCCAGGTATGTTGCTGATGATAAATCCCATCCCATTCGATATACTATTAGTATTCATATATCTAATGTACACGTTACATGTTACTTTACTTTGTTGCTTTGTTACTTTGTTGCTGTAATCCGACGCTGAGGATTGGCCGCAAAACCCAGATAAGTAAACAAAATATTGAGCGGTTAATTCTTTTCTTAAATATTTTTATCGAGATTTCTGTCAAAAGTGTTTCGATAAATCAATAAAATCCTAAACTATTACATAATCGCATCGCTGTTAAAAAATTAATAAATAACACGTTATTCAAATTCGCGGATGTTGCACGTTTTATTTGATCTCATTTTAAATGTCTTACGGTCGATTACATCGTTGCGGAAGTTTTAATTTACTTTAATAACCTATACGGATATTGTAAACCTCAAGAGGTTCTTTGTTTGAACGTACGAAATCTCTGGAAACGTAATATTGTATTCAATAGATTATATATATATATATAATCGTACTACTCTACATATATTGTCTTCTTTACTTTATTATTTGGTTCTCTAAAATGCTTCTTGCAGCTAATAAAACTAGGGGCAGTTCAAGTATTACGTAAGCTGAATTTTTGTAATTTCTTACCGCCCCCTCCCCCTCGTCAGCAAAAGTTAGCAATGCTCTTACCCCTCCCCCCTCGCGTGCCCTCGTAAATATTGTTAAATGTGTTCTGGCTAAATAAATAAATATTGCTGACGTAATCACTACAAAGAACCCCCCAAACCCTTTGTCCTCAAAAATAAGCAAATCCCCATCAGTGCTTACGTAATATCTGAATGGCCTCTTACAGACATAACAAAAATATCACCACAATATAATATAACGTATTCAATGAATATGTATTGAATAAGAGAAAAAAATAAACGATGAAAATACATGTTACATTTTTATCTTAATTAGTACATTTACTTCGCAAGTTAGCCATAAATTTTACACGCCAGCGATTTAATTTTTACGAATTTGATAAGATCCGCTATATTACGTCAATCAATTTAACAAATTTTGTACTTAAAACTAGCGAGAAAGCGTATATTTGAATTATCCACAAATGCGTAAATCGAACGGATGTTATTGTGAGATATATATGAAAGAAAGAGACAGCAACCTTGTAATTTTTTTCCCTTTTTTTGTAGTTTTTATCACATAATACCTTCAAATAAACACACAAAATTGCAACGATTCTACACTTAAATACAATAATTGTTTTGAACAATGACTTTGTTCTCGTAGCTTATGTATCGAATACATTATATATTTTTAGGTATTTAACACATCGCTAACAACGACAAATAAAAAAAACTGTTAACTTTGTGAACTTGAGTAGATATGTTTTTTATATTGAAATACTATAAATACTAAACGAGTGCATGAGAGGGTGTATCCAAGATCGGTCAATCTGTACTGACTTAAATTGTTGTCAAATCGAGTAGACAGTATAATGAACAAAGAAACTAGAGTTACTCGATACGTATTGAAATTGAACTTGACATCGGAGCAGTAACGAATCAAATAACATATAATAACAATGACATGGTTACGTCACGGTGTCTTTCACCTCACCATTAAAACTTCAGTTTCAAATAATGTCAATTAAAACATTCTCGAAGTTACTCAGAAAATGCTATTAAAAGATAAAAAGTTGACAATAACTAAAAGATGAAATTCTTTGAACAACTTACAACTTTTCAACAACTTTATTAGCCTCCCTAAAGAACCGCCTGACGCCTTTTGTAAACCAACGATCTTGCATGAACTCTTCCCTGGGTTATAGCCTGTAAAGGTTCATAAATATTTAAAACAATAGTATCATTATTTATTATATAAAATGTTTATTTACAAAAATTTACAATAATATCCTTATTTCTACTTATATGTGTAAACCTAAAACTATTAAAATTATTACAAGAAATATATTACAATTTATTATACGCAAGCTATTTCATATGTATAATGTTAAAATTTCGTATATAATTCGAAAAATAAAATGTTTTATTCGAAATATTCGAACAATGACTAAGATTCGAAATCGGCTTTAGTATCGGAAGTTGAACACGGGACGGTAGGGGGCGCTGTAGAATGGAACGGTCCTTCTAGCTTTGCGAGTGTTTACGGAATGATGTTCTTCGTAGGACGATGATGATGAACCAGGATTGGATGGAGGACCATCGACGTTTGCAAGTGTATTATAAGAGTTATGATTTTCAATTGAATGCTCGGGAGCGCTAGAAGGAGGCACTGATAACACTGGTGCGTTATTATATGACAAAGAAGAGTCAGACTCAGGTCCAGAATGAGGTGCTACGTCATACGAAGATTCAATGGGTACGTCGTACGATGAAGATTGATGCGACTCATCGCTAGTTGATCCATATTTGTTTGACGGTGGCTGGTAGGATTTTGGATGACCAGAGTAATAATAGTCGGAGTGGCTGTTCGCAAAATCTCCACCTATACGGATATTGTAAACCTCAAGAGGTTCTTTGTTTGAACGTACGAAATCTCTGGAAACGTAATATTGTATTCAATAGATTATATATATATATATAATCGTACTACTCTACATATATTGTCTTCTTTACTTTATTATTTGGTTCTCTAAAATGCTTCTTGCAGCTAATAAAACTAGGGGCAGTTCAAGTATTACGTAAGCTGAATTTTTGTAATTTCTTACCGCCCCCTCCCCCTCGTCAGCAAAAGTTAGCAATGCTCTTACCCCTCCCCCCTCGCGTGCCCTCGTAAATATTGTTAAATGTGTTCTGGCTAAATAAATAAATATTGCTGACGTAATCACTACAAAGAACCCCCCAAACCCTTTGTCCTCAAAAATAAGCAAATCCCCATCAGTGCTTACGTAATATCTGAATGGCCTCTTACAGACATAACAAAAATATCACCACAATATAATATAACGTATTCAATGAATATGTATTGAATAAGAGAAAAAAATAAACGATGAAAATACATGTTACATTTTTATCTTAATTAGTACATTTACTTCGCAAGTTAGCCATAAATTTTACACGCCAGCGATTTAATTTTTACGAATTTGATAAGATCCGCTATATTACGTCAATCAATTTAACAAATTTTGTACTTAAAACTAGCGAGAAAGCGTATATTTGAATTATCCACAAATGCGTAAATCGAACGGATGTTATTGTGAGATATATATGAAAGAAAGAGACAGCAACCTTGTAATTTTTTTCCCTTTTTTTGTAGTTTTTATCACATAATACCTTCAAATAAACACACAAAATTGCAACGATTCTACACTTAAATACAATAATTGTTTTGAACAATGACTTTGTTCTCGTAGCTTATGTATCGAATACATTATATATTTTTAGGTATTTAACACATCGCTAACAACGACAAATAAAAAAAACTGTTAACTTTGTGAACTTGAGTAGATATGTTTTTTATATTGAAATACTATAAATACTAAACGAGTGCATGAGAGGGTGTATCCAAGATCGGTCAATCTGTACTGACTTAAATTGTTGTCAAATCGAGTAGACAGTATAATGAACAAAGAAACTAGAGTTACTCGATACGTATTGAAATTGAACTTGACATCGGAGCAGTAACGAATCAAATAACATATAATAACAATGACATGGTTACGTCACGGTGTCTTTCACCTCACCATTAAAACTTCAGTTTCAAATAATGTCAATTAAAACATTCTCGAAGTTACTCAGAAAATGCTATTAAAAGATAAAAAGTTGACAATAACTAAAAGATGAAATTCTTTGAACAACTTACAACTTTTCAACAACTTTATTAGCCTCCCTAAAGAACCGCCTGACGCCTTTTGTAAACCAACGATCTTGCATGAACTCTTCCCTGGGTTATAGCCTGTAAAGGTTCATAAATATTTAAAACAATAGTATCATTATTTATTATATAAAATGTTTATTTACAAAAATTTACAATAATATCCTTATTTCTACTTATATGTGTAAACCTAAAACTATTAAAATTATTACAAGAAATATATTACAATTTATTATACGCAAGCTATTTCATATGTATAATGTTAAAATTTCGTATATAATTCGAAAAATAAAATGTTTTATTCGAAATATTCGAACAATGACTAAGATTCGAAATCGGCTTTAGTATCGGAAGTTGAACACGGGACGGTAGGGGGCGCTGTAGAATGGAACGGTCCTTCTAGCTTTGCGAGTGTTTACGGAATGATGTTCTTCGTAGGACGATGATGATGAACCAGGATTGGATGGAGGACCATCGACGTTTGCAAGTGTATTATAAGAGTTATGATTTTCAATTGAATGCTCGGGAGCGCTAGAAGGAGGCACTGATAACACTGGTGCGTTATTATATGACAAAGAAGAGTCAGACTCAGGTCCAGAATGAGGTGCTACGTCATACGAAGATTCAATGGGTACGTCGTACGATGAAGATTGATGCGACTCATCGCTAGTTGATCCATATTTGTTTGACGGTGGCTGGTAGGATTTTGGATGACCAGAGTAATAATAGTCGGAGTGGCTGTTCGCAAAATCTCCATGGCTGTCATGGCTTGAATAATTCTCCACGTCGGAGTTCTCATCAGTTTGATGGTATTGAGCTACCTCAATGCTTTGCTGGATACCGAAAAATTCTATTCCAACGATTTTTCCATCCTCTTCACTGTACTCATGAGGCCCATTATCTATCTCATCTTTAAGGATGATGTGTTTGATTTTCTCAAGAAGATGTGGATCGACGTGATAGCCTTCTGAAGTTTGTGGACTGACTGGTACGGGTGTGTATGGACCGCCGCTGCTGAAAGCGTTATAGCCTTGCCATTGTGACGCCAACGACGATGGGTAGTTGTAACCAATAGACGGCTCACCCCATGTGCAGCTAATGAGAGCAAGTACCACCTGCCAATATAAAAATAAATAGGTTTACATTAGGCATTACTGAATATCGTTACTCAATATATGCCGTCCCAATCGGTCCTCATCCTATGGTTAATATTTCATAGATGTAAACCGTAAGTGCTAGAAATTTAAATCATAGTATGTATGCACAAGTCTAGACAAGTATATATCAACAAGTACTTCATAAGCATATAATATTGTCAACTATCCGACTGCCCATCTTTCCGAATTAAATAGATTAAGAGAAATCCCTGGCTTTACCTATTTGAGCGTACCGAGCGAAATATTTTGTGGCTTCTTTAATATTTTACAATTCTGCTCAGCTCCAGCTTTTGTTGTCCTCGTGCTCTGGGTGAAATATTTATACTTCTATTGAGTTTCGGCTTCATCGGCCACTTTTAATAGGTTACATTCATGGAAGAATTAAGTTTGGCCCAGGTCATTAAGTAAAACAAAAAAATCCGTGCACTTGGAAACGTGGAGCCAAATTTTTCGTCGAACAACAGGTCGTACATCTTTGTCCCTTGTGCGACGCCCGAGATAATTTTTCGGATCGACCAGACTCAAACCGGTTCTGGCGAAAATATCCAAACTAATGAAATTTTAATAACAAGTAAAATATTTAAATAGTGTCAATATATTCAAAAGAATGTTTACTAATAATAAATACATTATGGTTTTGTTTATTTCGTAATAATATGGTAACAAATGAGAGTTCCCTCATAAATATTCAATAGATTGTAATCACATTGCTGCATTTATTACTGTTTTAAAACCGATTTCCAAATATTAAATAGTCTCAAGTGATTACATAACCACGGCAGAGATTAATAATTCATAGATCATAGGAAACTAACGATTAGGCCTGTCTTCGCATGAACGCAATATGCTAATTAATGTGAAGATTTAGACATACACATCCGTTCTATTTTATGACACTGTATATGGATAGTTCATCAAAGCCAAAGAAACTTCGCGAGTCTTGCCACAGATTTTTTTTTAGGAATGTTATATCTTTTAACATAGTCATTGAAATATGTTGTAAAAAGTAATGTTGTTTGATATACGTGAACACCTATACTTATATATAGAGTTTGTTTACTTAATTGTTACGGTTTTATACTTTAACTACTCATCATGAAGCTATTCATACACATTAAAAGGGGTACAGAAACGGACAAAGGGTACATTTCACCGAAAAAAAGTGTACTGCTTACGAAGGATAAATTACATCTACATTAACTCAATCGAGCCGCAAGTAAAAGCTTGTAATATTTATTACTAAATTAGTGAATCATATTTGAATATTCTTAATCATATTTGCTATCTTGTTTTCTTTTCAATGGGTTAATTTTAGTTTTTATAAATGAATTCATTTTCACTTTTTCATTTCTTCTTATTTTTTTTTTCTTTCTCAATTATTTCTCAATATTTATTGTCATATAATTTTAATTTTACATTATTATCGATAGTATAAATTGTATATGGATGTGATAAAGCGTTGTAGGTTCTCAGTTTAGTTCACTCCTTCTTATTATTGTTATTATATTATTCATCGTACTGTTGCGTTATCCACTATTTTAAATAAATAAATATGTATAAGATTCTAGATAATTATAGATTAGTATTTTGATTTTCTATATGTCTTTTTAAGCCATACATTTGCGCCATATATACCCACTATATTATTTTGATTTATATAATAAAATGTAGTCAACGTTAGCAGTGTAAGCGTCCATAATATTTTTACTACTTGATTAAAATATGTCAATTTTTCTCTACTTTTTATTAATATAATATGCATGTGCTATACATATAGTTTCCGACATAAATCCTTTGAATGATTATAAAAATCGTATTAAAGTCTATTCTGTAGTTTAACAGACAGACAGACGCAGATAACAAATTCGCTGTATATTATTCATTGATGATAATATAATGGGACAAGTTGTAAAGACACCTTGGAATCGATCAATGTATATTAAATTATTAATGGTGATAAAAAATCTTCCTAAAGCGTTATGATTTGAGCTTTACTGTTTTATCGCTGAGTGATATTAACGAATTTAATTTAAAAAAAATCTACAATTAATCGATTTGCATTAATTACGTTTTTAATATTATACAATGTATGACAAAAATAAAGTTATTTTAAAGCACACAGTTGATATATACTTGGTTATTTTTTATACTGAATACACCGAAAAATAATGTATTAAAATCGCAAGAAAATGTAGTTATCAATTCGCAATTTGCATATTGAACTTTGAACTTGGAAATTTAAAAATGTTTTAAACCGTATAAGGAAAGTTCTAAACATTTTATGTATGTTTTATGATCATGTATGTATCCACCCGAGTGCTGGGCTACGAAAGTGATACAGGAGAGAAGATTACATGTGGGACAGATGCGAATGTTAATATAGATGTGTGGTAAAACTAGAATAGTTAAGATTAAGAAAGAGTATGTTAATTTGAAAATAGCACCAGTGACAGAGAATTTGAGGTATAGGTTAGCATGGCATGGGTATCTCTTGAGGAAAGATGAAAACCATGTAACTAGGAAAGTTTTGAGTATGACGGTCTACGAAAATAGGAGTAGAGGAAAACTGAAAAAGGTAAGGCTGGATTGTGTGAAAAATGATGTGTATGAAAGGTGTGAGTACTTAGATGACTTCTGACAGGAGAGAGTAGAACGTGTTATAGCGACTCTACTTCGGTGAAATTAGGATAAGAAGATGATGATAATGTTCAAACTTGTTATATGATGAAAACTTGGCAGAAAGAGTACGGATTGACCATTATGACCATTTTATTTATTTTGACTAGCAATCGTATCGATTGAAGATTACTGTTATGTGGGAAATATGAAACGCTCGATGTAGGTACTTCTTATCGACAATCCGATATACACCAAATACGTCGTTACGATTCAATAATTTTGAATTATACACAAAATAATTTAAAACATTTTACAAGAGAATACAAAAATATACGATATATCTTTATAGGAACATGGTAGGTGTATTTGATTTAATAATTAACTTTTATAGTTTATATCGTAGTATTAAAATTGTAAACGAAAAGGTTTGTAATGATGGACGAATATTTATTACTCTCTCATGAAAAAACTATTCAATGGTTTTTGATGAAACTTAATGGTAGCATAGATTATATATCAGATTAACACATAATCTATAATGTATACAGATATTATTTTAATTCTCTGAAATATAACGATCAGAGTAAATTGGAATAAATATTGTCCAGTCACCTACGAGCTAGCTCAACTTACGCTACATAACCCTTTAGAGTTTAAGGAAGATAAAGATAAATGTATTATATCACCATTTATACAAAATCAAACGTATAAAAAGTCACGGGCAAACACTAGTATGTATATATAATCTAATAAGACTCAAATCCGATGTCTAGAACCTCCTGTTATAAAGCAAAAGAATCAGATTATATCACCGTTAGTCCTCTTTGACATTTTTATTGGGACATTTTATAAAATGAATTATCTAGTAGCCTTCTTATATCTTTATCGTATATTATAAATGTTAATATCAATTTAAGATGATTTAATATTTTTTTGGAATCGATAAAATTGACTTAAAGAATATTAAAGCATCTAATGTTTGTCCAGGATAATATTGAAATAATTTAAAAAAGTCTTTTACGGGCAGATCAAAGAGAAGTAGTTACTCTACACATCATTATGCTTTTACTTAAAGATTAAACAGTAAAGACAACATTTAACAGAGATAATATTTAAGAGAGGCAATCCAATTAAAGTGGGTTAAATTGTAACGAGAAAACTATTGTAAAAATAGAAGACAGTTAACTATCGGTCCAAATAAAAGGCATAATTCTTAAAAATATCAAAAACATTTTTATGAAAATGAAAGTCACGGGCATTATCTAGTTCTACATAACGTGTTTATTTCTAAAACAATTCTCTACTGGATTTTTTTTATTTAAAAAATTTCGTAATATAGGATGTTTGAAAATTAAGGGTACGTAAATCCAATATAACATAAAAATTATTCACTGTGATTTTTCGAATAAAAAAAAATACACTGACGATTTAAAAACACACGTAACACCACTTTGTAACTTAAAATAAATACAGTTGGAATCGATTAAAACAGCTCTCGTTCGTGCATCACTGTCGTATTGCGCGAATTTATATTAACAGAAAAATAAAAAAGGATTTGAACACGTAACTTTTACTTAAGGACCGCCGATGTCACTAAAAATAATTATCGATACGTTACGTTAAAAATAAGTTTAACTTACAGAAAGTAATTTAGCCATTTCTGTTGCGTGTCAACGTCCGACTGATTTAAAAAATTCGTTGACAACACCTTATATAGAAGACACGCGGAGCACCACTTTTACTTTTTTTTAAATACAAAAACTCGATAATATATCGAGGACATGCAGAAATTACAAATATCGTGATTTTCATATTGCATGAGATATGGCACACCTTCACCATTAAATCGTTCGTAAATTTATTTTACGTTAATTTATGTCATAAAGCGGACATAGTAGACATTGTACTGTTATCTTAATAAAAATGTAAAAACAATTGAGAAGTGCTTAGAAGATAAACATAAATGAGATTATTTTTGTTGTTATATGACAGAATAATAAAATATATAAATAACATTTTTGTTGGAAATTAAATATAATAGATTTCGACAATAGCGCCACTTACTAGATCTAATTATAGATAATATTCTGCCAAGCATAATCACAAAAAAACAATCAATGAAAATGTATTAAGCCGTTTGGTTGATAAAGAATTGCAATTGAATACCGCTATTTTATTTTATATATTCTTCATATTCTTCTTACCCTTATCCTATCTAAGTAGGGTCGCCAAAACATGTTTTTCTCATCCACTCTTCCTTGTCAGATGTCATCTCAGTATTCAGACCTTTTATACACATATCTATACCTTTTTCGGTCTTTCTTTACTCCTATATCCACCTTGACACGCAACACTTTTCTAATTACATGACTTTCATATCATCTCATAACATGCCTGTACCATGCTAACCTATTACTCCTGAACTTCTCAACCACTGGTGCTGGTGCTTGCCACCACAGGAACCCGATGGATGTAGCCTATGCACTGAGTCAAGTATACGACGGTATATACTCACCGAAACCGATAGTGAGATCTCTGAGCATAAAGGGCTATCAGGGCGAACAAATATCCTCACACCCCCCCGACACTCTCTTCCTGGTACACACACAAGAAGAGAAAAAAGCCCTGATAAACAAGGGCTACGGGAGCCCATGCACTTGTAACAGCGCATGGGCTTCTCGTCCAATAGGACCACTTGCGCCACGCTCCAGCCAACCAAAACTTTCCCATTTTGGACAAGGATTTTTGCCGCCTCCGCAGGAAGGGACATGTGAACCACTCCTTGCCCCACAGCGCTGCGTCTAATTTCACCAGCCTTGAGTAGGCCCTCATCGCATCCTGCCTTGGCTGCCACGACCGCCAGCACCTCTTCGCGCGACACCGAATCGTCAAGGCCGACGATTCGGATGTCGGCTTTCTTAATCGGTCTGGTGACCGTGGCGACTTCTGCAAGGGTCACCTCCAATCTCATAACATGCCTGTACCATGCTAACCTATTACTCCTTAACTTCTCAACCACTGGTGCTATTTTCAAACTTCCTCTGACATCTCATTCTTAATCTTATCCATTCTAGTTACACCACACACCTATCTTAACATTCGCATCTCTGCCATATGTAATTTGGATACATGTTTATAAGCATATCATCCCTATATACGATTGTAATACGTACAAGAGAATCTGTATAAATTTCATCACTGCTATCCATGAGAAAATATCACAATTACGTGTGTACCAGAAAATAACGTGTAACAAAGCAATTATACCGAAACTAAATTGAATCGCCTTAAGCCCACATATATTTGTACCCTTTGTTCTTACTAACGACCGGCGAAGTCCAAATATATCCGAACAAGAGATGCTTTTAAAACTCCAAATGAAGATAGTACATTTGTCTACTCAAACTCACTATCAGCTGGGCGACGTCATTATTTATCGTAAACTTTTATTTCTCCATTTTCATTTACTCACTTTGTTTCAGTTTATTTATTTACTTACAATTGTGGATAATGTAACAGTCAACAGACCAATGAATAATATAATAACAATAAGAAGGATTATACAAGACTGAAAACCTACAACGTTTTATGACATCGATACAACTTACACTATTAATAATATTGAAATATTAGATTATGTAACATTAAATATTCATAAACAATTCAAAAAGAAAAAAAAAACAGGAATAAATGAAAAAGTGAAAACGAATTCATCTATAAAAATTAAACGTATGGAAATGAAAACAAGACTGCAAATATAATCAAGAATATTCAAATATAATTTTGAAGCTCCTCGGTCAAATATCTCTAAACTTATTAAAATTAATTCATAAATTATATTAATTTATAATTAAAACACTAAAGATATCTTTGTATCAAAAATTCCGATGTGTGTGCGTTAATATTTTTTTCTGTCTAAATTGCTCGACTAATTTTGATGAAATTATTTTTTGTGCATAAGATGGTCAACGACGGTCATACGATGGCCCAAAACGTTTCTTAGTTATAGTTGGACCTGGTAGGTCGTAACCTAGTAACCTAGGACTGTTATCGAGATTCATTTTTAATTTTACTACCTTTTTCAGTCTCCTAAAGCCACTCAATATTACTTTTATATCCATGACATCTTAAAACCTGTAGTAGGACGTCTGACTGTTAGATCAGTTATCTTGATACATATATACATTTCTTCTGTACGTGTGTATGTCACTGAACTACTCCTAAACGGCTAGACGGATTGTGATGAAATGATTCGCAGATTGTAACTACATGAAAGGAGTTTTTGGCCGGATTTTATTCTGTCATGTAGTGGACTTTATATTTTATTCGTAATCTTATGTTACTTGATTCGATATTGTGTAAAAGTGGTGGTGTTTTATGTAATATAATTTATTTATAGTGCATAAGTGAAGTGAATGAAAAATAATACCACGGACCATGGATTCTGAGAAATCCCTGGAAAGTTGTGACAAGAGAGCCACCACCATCTATTAGATCATTAACATTGTCATTGACTTGATCGCACGACTTGATCGCAATCTTATATATTAATAGGTGAAGCCAAAACTTTGTACCTCTTTTTAAGCGAATTGCACGAACGGATGCACTTGAAATTTGGCATAGTTAAAGTTTATATGGAGGAGAAGTGCACAAAGCTTTTTTTTAAATATGAAATGCATTAAAACACATTAAATAAAGAAAAATATACATTACTCACACTACTGCTTGAACGACACACAACATATACACATATGTCAATGAAAAAGACGTTTCGCCATCCGCCCTTTTACTCTTACGTTCCAATTACCTTTTTTCATCCTAACTTTAATATTTTTAACATGACTTACGTCCGTACCTTTGAAATTAACTGGTCAAATTGTAGGTTACTCTATATGTATATATAAGAGATTTCCACGTATATAGTCACTCATCACGATATCGCTGGAACCATTAGAGCTAAGGACTTGAAATTTGGTAGGAATATTCTTTTCACCGAGTAGAGATCAGCTAAGAACGGATTTTACGAAATTAAACCCCCAAGAGGGGTTGCGGGGGCGTTAATTAAAAAAATCACATTTTAAAAGTACAGCTCTTGTAGGTATGAAATTTAGTCAGGATATTCTTTTTGGCATGTTTGAATTTACTAAAAAATAAGTTTATGTTATTCCACCCCAGAAGGCTGTACGGGGGCGTAAAAAAAATATTTTTTTCCAATCTATAGCTTTTGGAACTCTGAAACTTGGCCAGAATATTTCTTTTGGCATGTTTGTATTTACTAAGAACTACTTTTATGATATTTAATCGCTAAGGGTTGTGCGGGAGCGTTAAAAATTTAAAAAAAATGTTTTTTCCAATCTATAGCTTTTGAAACTCTGAAACTTGGCCAGAATATTTATTTTGGCATGTTTGAATTTACTAAGAACTAATTTTATGATATTTAATCACAGGAGGGTTGTGCGGGAGCGTTAAAAATTAAAAAAAAATGTTTTTTCCAATCTATAGCTTTTGAAACTCTGAACCTTGGCCAGGATATTTCTTATGCTATGTTTGAATTTACTAAGAGATATAAGATATTCAACCCTAAAAGACTTCTGTGGGGCGTTAAAAATAATAAAAATTTGTATCTTTCACTCTATTGCTATTAGAACTTTAAAACTTCGCCATAATATTTTTTTTTATATGTATGAGTTTATCAAGAACTAATAAAATTAAAAAAAATTGTATCTGTAGATTTAAAACTTAGAAACTTGACCAGAATATTTTTTTTGGTATGTTTGAATTTACTAAAAACTAATTTTATGATATTTTACGCCCAGAGGGCTGTGCGAGGGCGTTAAAAATAAAATAAACATGTGTGAAGGTGGTACATAGTAGATTAAAGTTCTAGGTATATTGCTGATGATAAATCCCATCTCATTCGATATACTATTCGTATTCACATATCTAATGTACACGTTACATGTTACAGTAGATGGCGTAATGTAAGATTGTATGTAGGTGTGTAAATTAAAGAAATGCTTTTTCAAAAACATTTGTAACTATGACACCATAGTTATTTAATACATTTTAAAAAACGCGCGCGGAGCCGCGGGGTACAGCTAGTATGACAATATAAGCAATGACTTTATCGGAAATATATCATGAAACTACATACATTTGCCCAGTTCTGTGGCTGTGTTAAACTGTCTCGGTAAGATGTGTGTTACATTCTGATAATGACTATAGGTCCACGACGCTTGCAGGTATTTCAGGTAACCATTCACGTACCTTTTCGTTTCGTTCATTTTATTTTCGTACATTGAGGATTCCATTGCAGGTAACCATAACCATTCAGGTAACAAGAGACTGGAGATTTTGCGATAGTGCTGAGAAGACTCCAAAACAACTCTTGTGTTAATGTGATCCACTGAAGTCTAAACGCGCCCGAATTCTAGGAAAACAGTAGCTCACGGAAGAAGTACAGACGCTCTGGGCCAAAAGAGTCCTGCGGTATATAAAAACTATAGGACTAGGTACTTAGCTTTAATAGTATTGGGCGATCACAATAGATCTTACTTGTCTTAGTGGTATCAAATCAAATCAAAAATACTTTATTCAGTTTAGGCCCTAATAAGGCACTTATGAACGTCAAAGACTACTACCGGTTCGGAAAACAACCCAGTCATCGAGAAGAACCGGCAAGAAACTCGATCGGGTACATTTTTTAAACATATATTTCCAATACATTATACAATGCTTTTAGTGGATGCACAGAGAGGAGTCAATTCCAGATATCAGAAGTACAGCGCGTACAGAAGTTAATTCTGCATAATCCCACTTTAGTATAAAAAATAATAATAATACACACATTTGATCATTAATGAGTAAAATTGATGAAGTATCAGACCTGAAAGGGCTTGAAACTTTATATAGTTATTGTATTATAAACTTGATTACTCGTATACATTATTTGCTTTACTCATAAGTTTGTGTTACTTTGCCCTGTACCATGAAACTTCAGTTTTTATGTTGCCTTCAAATTTCCCTATAGGGTTTAAGTTAAGAGGCCATTACTCTCGCGGGACAACTCTGGAGGGCTGTGAGTGATGATTATCGTAACATCTTAATTTCTATTTCCAATTATTTCATTTACGATAGTTATATTATTCACTGTATATAAATAATAATGTACTTATTATGAAACTATAAAATTTGTTATTGTTGTCATAGAAGTTATCACAATGCTATTGGCAACCCTTTGAAATACAAATAACAGTAACGAATCATCAGAAAAGCTTACACACGAGATAAAAATGATATACTTGCAGATGTGCATGTTTCTTACCTGCAGAGTACTTTGGGACGGTCGTGAGCTACTGCTTGCTATCTGGTACTCGCTTTGTTGATCGCGGGAATGGTACAAGATATTTCCCATCCCTTTTGTTCCGTGAACTGCTCATAGTACAAGGCGTTGAAAACTCGGAGTCCCAACAGCTCCCTCTCTCTATCTCGATTGGGTCAATGGTTTTGATTATTAGAAGGAAGTTGGAAGCCGATGACAGAAACAAATTCACTGCACGGTGAGTCCAAGCAGGATAGGCAATAAGCAGGTGCTGCGAGTTATCCAATATGTAGTTACAAAGGCGGCACTATGATCTTTGCTCTCTGCCCATGCGATATAGATAAACACCCATGTTCTAAAAATACTTGCATCAGCCGTAAAGAAAGGAGTCCCTTTCTGACTAGTGAGACCTTATGAATATTTCAGGTTTTGGGGTCTTGATTTCGAAAAACGTATTGCAAAATTTTTCTTTATGCATTCACGCATAACTTGTAAATAATACGAAGATTATCACTCTTAGGAGTCTTGGTGGAGATCGACTCAAATGGAGGCTGCACTAATGGAGATCATACGATATTTATATCGATGACTTTAGAAACATCATGTCTTCAGCATACACCGGAGCCCCGTAAACGGTCAAAGGAATCTACAATTCGTTATAATCGTTAATTATTAATAAATATATTACAGATTATTTATGCCAACCCTAAAATTGCAGTTTCTATAAACTTTTTTTTCATTGCTATTAACCCCTCACTCGTATCTATTCAACTCCTTCTTCGTTCCTATTTACTCATAAAGCGTTTATTTTTACTCCTCTCTGGAATTTATTAATTTCAGACGGAAGAATAAGTACCAGTGCTTCAATTTTGAATAAACAAGAAAAACATATTTCAATATTTGTGCAGTATTAGTAGTATTTGTGTAAAAAACAGTTTTTTTTGTGTGTGTGTTCAGGTGGATTCAAGAATGGATTTGATTCTCAACTGGACCCGGAAGGTGGCACTGCAGTTGAATTTTAAGATTTTTTTATCATCAAGGCAGGACAACATCCGCCGGGGCCGCTGGTATAAAAAATTTATTGCCTAAACTTAGTTTATTAAATACCTAATTAATATTTACGCATCCTTGTATAGTTTACTTACACACTCATACCTTACATAAAAGCTACTAATATTGAACCATCTCAATTAAACTCAAAACGCTATAAACCTAACAACTATGGGGTACTATCTCACGCACTTATAAATCGTAACTAAAAGATAAAACTTCTATAAGTGAACGGGTAAAGTTTGTAACTTTTGAACGTGTCTGATAATTATCATTAAAGATGCTACCGGTGTGTCATTTACAACCACAATTTATAGAATTCAGCTAACTAAACATGTAAAAACTTAAATGTTAACCGCTAGTAAAATGAAAGAGCTGTGAACTTAACATGAACTTTTGAAGGCATAGCCGATTCTTGTTAGCATACGTTGACGCATAGCTTAATTTAGTGTCTTTGATCATAGCGCCATCTGTTAGTTTTTATGATAATAATTGCGATATTAATGCTTATAATATAACTAATAATAACTTCAATTAACGGTTTTTTCTAGTTATTTGCAAAGTTATGATTTATTTGAGCGAGTTTACAATATTTTTCAGTCGTTTTGCGGTATTTTGTTTATATATAACTAAAGATAGTTTGCATATGTTTAAGCCTACGTTTTTAAACGCGGGCCGACTCTAACATCTCACGACAAAGAGAATATGTATTGAAGACACTGGTATTGTGGAATAACGTAATGTTGATGTTGATAGTGAGGCTTTATAATTTTATTTTTTAGATTCCGTTAAGTTACCCGAGGTTTAGAAAGCTGTAAGAACGTGAATTAATATGATGAGAATGATGAAGCTTCAATGAATATTATCAACAAGCATCGACGTGGACGTGAAAGACCGGCATTATTAAAGATCACACGGAGCCAAAAGCGCTGAGGTCTGTCGATAAAATGACATAAAACGTATACTAACCAAGGGTGAGTGTTTTTGGGGAGATCTTAATCTGTCATGTAATTATAGCATGTAGTTATTTGACTACATATTTTGTAATACTGGTGGCATTTTACGTAATACAGATCGGTTATTGTGTATAAGTGAAGTGGATGGAAAATAATACTATTGAGCATGAATTCTGAGATACCACTAAAGTCCCTGAAAGTTTTAACAACGGCACTACAATCTTATAAGAACATTGAATTTATCGCAAGAATTTTTTTTAAGTTGTTACCTATTCGAAAATGTCAGTAATAATCTGGAAGAATTGTAGCCATTATAAGAACATTGAATTTATCGCAAGAATTTTTTTAAAGTTGTTATTACCTATTCGAAAATGTCAGTAATAATTTGGAAGAATTGTAGCCAATAACAAAATTTTAAAAAATCAAGGAAGAAAAGTTTAGTTGTGGTTTACTTGTCGTGAAGCGTGAAGAATTAAAAAACAACAATTAATTGTAACAAAAAAATTCATTAGGTAATAACGTGAGCGAATTAATAAAAAATACAGAACAAGTAACACAGTCGCTGTGATTGAAATCGTCTTGGAGCATCATATTCCTTATCTCACAAATAATAAGCCGTAACCGCTGTGCACTTGACGTTAAGTGGCCATTAAATGTTCTAAGCACAAATTGAATACAGGACTGAATTCTATGATTCCTTTTCATCTCTATGTTCCTATTATATTCGATCATTTAATGATAATTCGATTACTCCTGATTACTGAGTTTGAATATATCAAGTGGTACAAACAAGTTTCTACACATGAACCTCGGCTTAAGCTGTTGTCTTAGATCTGTCCCATAAATTGTATAATGTAACAGATTATACCTTATAAATGAATAATTATAAAATGCAGAAAAATAATTGGTTAAATCTTTTTCGAATTATAAAATTCAGAACACAATCGGACAGATAAATTATGCTGTGTGTGATATGCATTTAATGAAATATTCATTTAAGTTTTGATTAATCATTCGTGAAAGACGCTATAAAATCTATTGTTACTTTAATGAACACTGAAAAAGAAATGATTGCCTTAAAACTGCTTGTTCCTTTATATTCAGATATAAAATTCGTCTAAAGAAGAATTGCATGATTTTTTTATATATTACGATTCTGGCTTTACGATAAAAAAAACTTACCGACTAGGAATGTACCGTATTATCCGTTTGTCTGCAGGTTCATATACCAGAATAAGAATATAATAAATCGATTTTATTAAAAAATGTATTTATTAATTAAATGACTCCGTGACTAAATCACTTACAATTTTTCAATATATGTTCGTTAGAACTCGGAAGCGGCTGAAAATGCACAGAGTTACAGCTAGGTCCCTCTCGGATCACCTAGGGCATCCGGCTGAAATTGAACAACCTAGTTGATTTTGTAGTGCAGTATCAGAAACATAGAGGTCTCTACTAGTTCCGAAAATATGTACTTCATAATTATTTTTATAAAGAACACAAAATATACATTATATATTATTTTCATTAAATTTACTTTATATTTTATTTACATATATTTTATTTCTTATTATTGTACGAAGAAAATTGACAATGTAGACTGTGACAATGCGTATCTGTTACTGCATTCATTGCAGAATGCAGATGATGCAATACATCACAGATACATCGTTCCATTCCTAATCTTATCCATTCTAGTTACACCACACATCCACCTTAACATTCGCATCTCTGCCACATGTAGTTTTCTCTCATCCGTCTCTCTAGTCGCCCAGCACTCAGATGCGTACAACATTACTGGTCTTATAATAGTTTTATACACCTTCCCTTTGAGTTTCAAGGGCATTCGTGGGTCACAAGCTACACCAGACACCTTTCGCCATTTCATCCACCCTGCATTTATCCTATTCCTCACGTCCTTGTCTATGCAACCATCGTTTTGGATCAGAGAACCGAGATACCGGAAATCAGAGCAGGTTGGTAAGGATATACCATTTAAAGCTATAGGAGAAAAGCTGGATGGACCACCGAAGTCGCAAAACAAATGTTCAGTTTTTAGTCTACTGATTTTCAAACCAACATTCTCCAGTTTTTCTCGCCATTTTACCAGCCTACTCTGGACCTCGGTAGCATCTTCGCCGACAAGAACAATATCATCAGCAAACAGCATACACCAGGGTGTCTCCTCCTGTATGTCTGATGTTAACGCATCCATAACAAGAAGGAATAAATAAGGGCTTAAAGCTGAACCCTGGTGCAAACCTACAGCCACATTGAAATTATCGGTAACTCCAGCTTCGGACCTAACGTGTGTTTTGGCTTGACTTCTAAATAATAAACTTCTAATAAATCTTCTTAAGCATTGTAATTATTTATTGTACGGCCTTTTGTATGTTTTATACTATAAACATTGTTTCGGTACTTCTTTTTATCACGTAAAAGCAGTCACTGTGATTTCAATATAAGTTATTTTCATGATTCCGTTACATGTTTATATAATTTACGCTCCGCCTTATACGTTGTTCTATAAAAAAAATTCGCACTGACTAAACGCTGTTGGCCGTCGTCAAAGGACTTTTTGGGTACTTAGAAAAAACAAGTTTCTACACAAATTACTGAGTTTGAATATATCAAGTGGTACATCCTTCGTATCGCGATACTGGGGCGGTTTTTTGTGATAATTTTGTTCTAATACAGCTTTATCTATTAACTTATTAAGTAAACAATCTGTGTATTACTTGAGCTCTAAATGTCTTGTTTATATATATTTAGGGATCCTCTGATTATAGAATATACTAGCTGTGCCCGCAACTTCGTCCGTGTGAAACCTTATACAAATAAACAGCGATTAATAAAGTCATATGAATTTATTACTATTTATTATTAATACTAAGTTCATTTACTTTTCTTTCGTACTTAAGTAGCGTCGTCATTAAAAGTACAATCACCTTTAACAGAACGAACCGATTTTAATAAAACAAAGACTAAATATTTCTCGAAGATATTTAAGAGCTTTTGATCACAGTATTTTAACAGTGATGCGTGTTCAAACAAACAAACAAGACATTTCTAAAATTGATTGAAATGTACTTTATTGCTTATTCCAAGACACCTGCAATAATCTTTTTTTTTAAATGTAAATAGTACAGGCACGTTAGATTTACATCCTTATTAGGTATGTATGTAAAGATACATTAAAGAAAACTTAGTTAAATACAAGCTTCAGTTTGAATTTTTTGCATCTTAAAAATTTATTAAAACAAGTTAGAGCCATGAGAATGATAAACAAAAAATCATTTACTATAGATACTACTATATGTTATGGCTATGTCTGTTATAAGTAAAACAGCTTTTTACTTATAATATCATTGGCTATATCTCTAATAAACCTTGTACTTTTGTTCAAGTTTATTATATAAGTCTTTATTAGTTTTGCTTATCCATATACAGAACATTTAAAAACTTGATTATGTAATTAACTAGCCGTGCACGCGGCTCTGTTCGTGTGGACTACAAAGTCATTATTGTGTTCTTTTTTAATAAATCTTCTTAAGCATCATCATCTTCTTACCCTTATCCCACCTAAGTAGGGTCGGCACAACATGTTTTCCTTTTCCACGCTCGCCTATCAGATGTCATCTCAGTCATCACACCTTTTACACACATATCATTTTTCACACAATCCATCCATCCTTTTTTCGGTCTTCCTCTACTCTTATATCCATCGACCGTCATACTCAAAGCTTTTCTGTGAGGCTTTATAATTTTATTTTTTAGATTCCGTTAAGTTACCCGAGGTTTAGAAAGCTGTAAGAACGTGAATTAATATGATGAGAATGATGAAGCTTCAATGAATATTATCAACAAGCATCGACGTGGACGTGAAAGACCGGCATTATTAAAGATCACACGGAGCCAAAAGCGCTGAGGTCTGTCGATAAAATGACATAAAACGTATACTAACCAAGGGTGAGTGTTTTTGGGGAGATCTTAATCTGTCATGTAATTATAGCATGTAGTTATTTGACTACATATTTTGTAATACTGGTGGCATTTTACGTAATACAGATCGGTTATTGTGTATAAGTGAAGTGGATGGAAAATAATACTATTGAGCATGAATTCTGAGATACCACTAAAGTCCCTGAAAGTTTTAACAACGGCACTACAATCTTATAAGAACATTGAATTTATCGCAAGAATTTTTTTAAAGTTGTTATTACCTATTCGAAAATGTCAGTAATAATTTGGAAGAATTGTAGCCAATAACAAAATTTTAAAAAATCAAGGAAGAAAAGTTTAGTTGTGGTTTACTTGTCGTGAAGCGTGAAGAATTAAAAAACAACAATTAATTGTAACAAAAAAATTCATTAGGTAATAACGTGAGCGAATTAATAAAAAATACAGAACAAGTAACACAGTCGCTGTGATTGAAATCGTCTTGGAGCATCATATTCCTTATCTCACAAATAATAAGCCGTAACCGCTGTGCACTTGACGTTAAGTGGCCATTAAATGTTCTAAGCACAAATTGAATACAGGACTGAATTCTATGATTCCTTTTCATCTCTATGTTCCTATTATATTCGATCATTTAATGATAATTCGATTACTCCTGATTACTGAGTTTGAATATATCAAGTGGTACAAACAAGTTTCTACACATGAACCTCGGCTTAAGCTGTTGTCTTAGATCTGTCCCATAAATTGTATAATGTAACAGATTATACCTTATAAATGAATAATTATAAAATGCAGAAAAATAATTGGTTAAATCTTTTTCGAATTATAAAATTCAGAACACAATCGGACAGATAAATTATGCTGTGTGTGATATGCATTTAATGAAATATTCATTTAAGTTTTGATTAATCATTCGTGAAAGACGCTATAAAATCTATTGTTACTTTAATGAACACTGAAAAAGAAATGATTGCCTTAAAACTGCTTGTTCCTTTATATTCAGATATAAAATTCGTCTAAAGAAGAATTGCATGATTTTTTTATATATTACGATTCTGGCTTTACGATAAAAAAAACTTACCGACTAGGAATGTACCGTATTATCCGTTTGTCTGCAGGTTCATATACCAGAATAAGAATATAATAAATCGATTTTATTAAAAAATGTATTTATTAATTAAATGACTCCGTGACTAAATCACTTACAATTTTTCAATATATGTTCGTTAGAACTCGGAAGCGGCTGAAAATGCACAGAGTTACAGCTAGGTCCCTCTCGGATCACCTAGGGCATCCGGCTGAAATTGAACAACCTAGTTGATTTTGTAGTGCAGTATCAGAAACATAGAGGTCTCTACTAGTTCCGAAAATATGTACTTCATAATTATTTTTATAAAGAACACAAAATATACATTATATATTATTTTCATTAAATTTACTTTATATTTTATTTACATATATTTTATTTCTTATTATTGTACGAAGAAAATTGACAATGTAGACTGTGACAATGCGTATCTGTTACTGCATTCATTGCAGAATGCAGATGATGCAATACATCACAGATACATCGTTTTAATAAAACAAAGACTAAATATTTCTCGAAGATATTTAAGAGCTTTTGATCACAGTATTTTAACAGTGATGCGTGTTCAAACAAACAAACAAGACATTTCTAAAATTGATTGAAATGTACTTTATTGCTTATTCCAAGACACCTGCAATAATCTTTTTTTTTAAATGTAAATAGTACAGGCACGTTAGATTTACATCCTTATTAGGTATGTATGTAAAGATACATTAAAGAAAACTTAGTTAAATACAAGCTTCAGTTTGAATTTTTTGCATCTTAAAAATTTATTAAAACAAGTTAGAGCCATGAGAATGATAAACAAAAAATCATTTACTATAGATACTACTATATGTTATGGCTATGTCTGTTATAAGTAAAACAGCTTTTTACTTATAATATCATTGGCTATATCTCTAATAAACCTTGTACTTTTGTTCAAGTTTATTATATAAGTCTTTATTAGTTTTGCTTATCCATATACAGAACATTTAAAAACTTGATTATGTAATTAACTAGCCGTGCACGCGGCTCTGTTCGTGTGGACTACAAAGTCATTATTGTGTTCTTTTTTAATAAATCTTCTTAAGCATCATCATCTTCTTACCCTTATCCCACCTAAGTAGGGTCGGCACAACATGTTTTCCTTTTCCACGCTCGCCTATCAGATGTCATCTCAGTCATCACACCTTTTACACACATATCATTTTTCACACAATCCATCCATCCTTTTTTCGGTCTTCCTCTACTCTTATATCCATCGACCGTCATACTCAAAGCTTTTCTAGTTACATGGTCTTCATCTCTCCTCATAACATGCCCATACCATGCTAACCTATTACTCCTTAACTTGTCTGTTACTGGTGCTATTTTCAAACTTCCTCTGATATATTCATTCCTAATCTTATCCATTCTAGTTACACCACACATCCACCTTAACATTCGCATCTCTGCCACATGTAGTTTTCTCTCATCCGTCTCTCTAGTCGCCCAGCACTCAGATGCGTACAACATTACTGGTCTTATAATAGTTTTATACACCTTCCCTTTGAGTTTCAAGGGCATTCGTGGGTCACAAGCGACACCAGACACCTTTCGCCATTTCATCCACCCTGCATTTATCCTATTCCTCACGTCCTTGTCTATGCAACCATCGTTTTGGATCAGAGAACCGAGATACCGGAAATCAGAGCAGGTTGGTAAGGCTATACCATTTAAAGCTATAGGAGAAAAGCTGGATGGACCACCGAAGTCGCAAAACAAATGTTCAGTTTTTAGTCTACTGATTTTCAAACCAACATTCTCCAGTTTTTCTCGCCATTTTACCAGCCTACTCTGGACCTCGGTAGCATCTTCGCCGACAAGAACAATATCATCAGCAAACAGCATACACCAGGGTGTCTCCTCCTGTATGTCTGATGTTAACGCATCCATAACAAGAAGGAATAAATAAGGGCTTAAAGCTGAACCCTGGTGCAAACCTACAGCCACATTGAAATTATCGGTAACTCCAGCTTCGGACCTAACGTGGAACCTCGGCTTAAGCTGTTGTCTTAGATCTGTCCCATAAATTGTGTAATGTAACAGATTATACCTTATAAATGAATAATTATAAAATGCAGAAAAATAATTGGTTAAATCTTTTTCGAATTATAAAATTCAGAACACAATCGGACAGATAAATTATGCTGTGTGTGATATGCATTTAATGAAATATTCATTTAAGTTTTGATTAATCATTCGTGAAAGACGCTATAAAATCTATTGTTACTTTAATGAACACTGAAAAAGAAATGATTGCCTTAAAACTGCTTGTTCCTTTATATTCAGATATAAAATTCGTCTAAAGAAGAATTGCATGATTTTTTTATATATTACGATTCTGGCTTTACGATAAAAAAAACTTACCGACTAGGAATGTACCGTATTATCCGTTTGTCTGCAGGTTCATATACCAGAATAAGAATATAATAAATCGATTTTATTAAAAAATGTATTTATTAATTAAATGACTCCGTGACTAAATCACTTACAATTTTTCAATATATGTTCGTTAGAACTCGGAAGCGGCTGAAAATGCACAGAGTTACAGCTAGGTCCCTCTCGGATCACCTAGGGCATCCGGCTGAAATTGAACAACCTAGTTGATTTTGTAGTGCAGTATCAGAAACATAGAGGTCTCTACTAGTTCCGAAAATATGTACTTCATAATTATTTTTATAAAGAACACAAAATATACATTATATATTATTTTCATTAAATTTACTTTATATTTTATTAACATATATTTTATTTCTTATTATTGTACGAAGAAAATTGACAATGTAGACTGTGACAATGCGTATCTGTTACTGCATTCATTGCAGAATGCAGATGATGCAATACATCACAGATACATCGTTCATAGTTTTTTTTTAATGTGTTATCTGAAATATGAACGGTGAATTGTTAAGATAATAAATATTCTAGTATTGATATGGATTTATAAATAACTTTCAAAATAAACATAAATATTTGTTTAAAAATTATAAAATACGGACGTAAAAAGTTAATTATTTTTTTCTAGTATTTCGGACATTGCCTTTTTAAATTCGAATTTAACTATCATATATTACGCAAGAGAAAATAGTAATTAAATGCGTTATTAAAAGTGAAGTGCATTCATTGGTTCGACATAAAAAATTATTTACAAATAAATATACATAAAATAGTAAAAACCGCTTTATGGGAATTGTTACCAAGATTTTTATTTACTAATTTTCTTGTATGTATATTCGGAAATTTATAATTATTATTTTATTATAATTATTTTTTATTAAATATCTTAATTAGTCGACTGAGGTTATAAGGTGACTTGAAATTTTAAAAATAAGTCAGTTTGGATGACAATGAATGTGAAGATGAAGAAAAAGACTGTAAGACTTTAATATCAAATCTTTTAAGATTTAAATATCATTTCAGTTTGTTATTTAATGTAATTCGTTAGACACTTTGCTGATTAAATTGCAGGTTATTTAAATCCTAATGAATTATATGTATTGTGTTAATATTCTTTATAGTAAAATAGGAATACCGTCACGAAAAAAAATATTAATATATAAACAGTTTAAAATTTATGTTGGAATGGATATTATGAAACATTTTCAAATTTCATAGACAATATTTCGTATCATTGCATAGTCATACAAATTATTTTATTTATAACAGAGATATTAATAATTAAAATCGTTCTAAAAAAAAACTCTAAATATGCTAAATTAGAATAAACTGATCTTTTTTTAATTGGCTCAAACGGCTTGTCTCATGTCGCCCACATCACTGCTTATGTCATTAAATCGCAATAAATCAATAGTGCGAGAACTTTTCTTGTCAGTATCTCTCGATATCAGACTGAAATTATGTGTATTAAGAAACAATTAGTGAGTTATTTATTGCGATCGTGTATAGATTCCGTGGATACGATTGCGCGCGGTTAATTTGTCGTGTGTTTGTGAAAAAGTGAGATAATGAACTTCTTCTTTTAAGATGTACAGTTACTTAATTAAGGTTTGTCGACAGATTCACTGCTGGATGTTTTTTGTAGTTTTCGTGATACATAGGATAAATATGTGTGTAGTATTGAAGTGTTTATGTTTTGTCATATTATATTTTATGTCTTCTTAAGTTTTCTATCTAAGTTTCTATCCTATTGTTATAGTCACAAAATAATTGTACATTAAATAAACATTTTTCATAATGTTTCTATAATCCAAATGATTAATAGGGCTGCCTGTATTTTTTCTACTTTGGTGCGTCGATCCGCCATTTGTATAGACGCTTGGTGCGATTGATTTGTGTTGGTACGCCTGTTTCATGGTTTCAGCCATATCTCCTACAGTTTTCTTTAACAAGAAAATGTAATAGAAATACTTAATGATCAAATTTGATTAACTATTAGAGTCATAGAGATTTATGTAATATATCAAAACCTGTATATTAAAAACAAAATCATATAAATCGAATGTTCTCGAGTTGTAGCAGTATTAACGTACAGATATACATTTTGTTTTATAATGGATGGATGGACGCTGAGGGAGAATTTAATATGAAATAATTAAATTGAGATTTTAGATAAGATATAGATAGTATATACGAATTACAGAATGAAAAATGTCTATCCAAAGTCCCCGCGATGTTATGAAATTTTGCATGTATTTTTTTGTGTTTCCTGATGTATAGATGTATTGTTACTAATGCTTTGAATACCCTATTAATTTTGGAATGTGTATTCTGTGTGTACGAAATGTCATAGATGTGGTTTATAATAAGTAAAAGTTAAATCTGTTGATTCTTGTTTTATTTATCTAGGAATTTAATGACAATTTATAATTTATAGCATACTACTACTATTAAAAAGGCAAAGGTTTGTTATTTATTTGTGTGAAACTCAAAAAATACTTACCCGATTTAAAAAAAAAATCTTTCAATTGTAAAAAAACAACTTTATCGGTGAGTATATATTTTCAAAATATATATAAATTTAAGAATTATATGTATCTATATGTCATTCCTATAACATTGCTAATTCTCAATATACAGACTTATACAGACGGTTAACTATACTAAAAATATTTATTTTACGATTTACAAAAATAATACTCATATATTGTGAAATATCATATAAGAAACGCATATTATATTATAATAATTTCCATAAAGCAGTTCTTCAGTAAAATCCCTAGATGTATACACACTTTTTTTAATAATGTCAAGTTAGTTATCCGTGTCTTTATAGATGATACCTACCACAATATTTAAAAAAATAGACAGAACTACAGATTCATTAATATATGTGTATTAATTATATTGGATAATGCGAAATGTTATTACAATCTCATAATATTTTCTAAGAATAGTATAAATGAAGCAGTTTATTTTCGATAGGTTCATATATCTCTATTGTAACCATCATAGCCTTCCATAGCCATCTGTCCTTCTGTAACTGTCACTTTTCTTTTTCTTCTCGAACTGACTACGCTATTGAGGACAGGTGGCAAGGTCTTTACAGCTTCACCGGACTTGTAACTGTCACCTAACATTGTTCTTGCCAACATATATCACATTTGAAATAATGATATGGTTAAAGGTAGTTAGTATGATTATTCTAAAGATGGAATCCCATTTCAAATACCTGATAGACCTTATCAATTTGGTGGTGACTAGAAAATTCTCATGTCACGACATTCTTGGTCACGGTATGACATTCCTACAATGGAAAATTTTGGTTTATAGGTTTACCTATAGGATCACCTGAATCTATCTAAGCCATAGTTTGGCCCGGTAGGTGGCGCTGTTATCTAGATTTAGAATATTTTTAATTTTCAGAACCTTCCTTTCCAAACATAAATATCATGTAAAACTTTCAGGCTCTCAACTTATTTATTCTAATTTTTCGAACTTTTTTTTTGCGCGTTTTGGATAATGATTAGTGTGAATTTTTACAATGCGCGCGCATACTAACACCTAAAAATGACACTATTTTATAATACGCGTGTTACCTCATTTGATTTGTAATAATGCCTAGAAAAATATAAGAAAGTTCCACACAATTCAAAATATTATAAATAACTAGTAACCGCTCCTAATTTCGTCCGTGTTAAATTATAGTATAAATATGAATGACAATAAATAAAAGCTGTAATAAACGAACAAACAAATTGTATTTCACTTATAATAACAATATGGGCATAAACTACAAATTGATAGGTAATGACAGTTGGTTTGCGATCACCTCACACCACGTGTAACACTCGTGATACCAGATCGCTTAATATACTCGTAGTATCAATCGGTGTGTGTTTAGAAACCATGTGAAATGATATGTATCCAGATCAGGTATTTTAATTCACTACCACCATACACATGAGGAAATGGTCACAGTGACTCTCTTTCAATCTGTTGCGTGTCGGAATATGTGCTTACTAACAGGCAGTGTCGTTAGTTTTCCGTATTATTACTCAACTAATTAAAAAAAATGACTGGTTTGTCAGAAACAAATGAAAAATTATAGAAAAAAAAACAGTATCGCGGAGGAGAATATTTCTAAAAATAAATGTAATTTCCAAAAAAACACCTCTATTATTAATGCCTAAATTATACTTAGTCCGCCCATAAGTTCTGTTACAAATGAAAATGCACTTTTTTTAAATGAAGTAATGTAATATTATTAAAATTTATACGTACATATTTATTAGTCTCAGCAAAAAATAAAAAATGGGGTGTGGCTCTGTCATGACACAGCCGTTTGTTGTACGTGAATACGTCTTTAAACGGGCTATATTTTCTATATAAATTATTATTATTTTTGTATGTCATAATCATAAAAACTCCTCCGGGTTTCCATGTTTTGTTTATGATGGCAACTGTTCCATTTAACGGGTTCAGGAAATAAATCAACTAAACAAATAAATACTGTGTTATAATTTTATTAATTATAGGTCTGTGTGATCTGCTCGGTCGCGTTCACTTTTTTACGTTGCCGACACTGCTTGACTCGGTCATATAGTGTTTTATTGGTAACATTAGATTGGTTTTAAGATGCTCTTTCCAACCCTATACGATTTCTGTATTTCGATTTAGCTTTTCGACGCGTATAGGCCGACATTATATATTGTTTTTGGTCTATTTTTTTTATATTTTTACACCTTATATATATACACACAGTAATGATTTTACTCTAATGTTTTATATGTAATCAATAGACTTACGTGAGAAGATGTGACTTGTGTAACAAGAGCTGTCGATTGAAACTTAAACAAATGTCGTAGGAATCACTGAGTCGAAAGTTATATTAAATGGAAATCTCAAAAACCAGCAAAATGACCTCGAAATAGTGGCACTTACCCCCCTGCCGCGTGCGATTTGTTACAGTCTTGACTTAGCGTAATAAATTCTTTGATTCTTTACCTATACAGTGCTATAATTTAGTTTTGGATGTAGGAAATAGATTCGAAACTACATTGCCAAACTGTATACCCCGATTTTTTGTTATCATTAGGTTTTTTGAATAGCTGGTAGCAAATTTAAAGACATATTCACGTCAAAAATATTCTATTCGTTATGTCCACCTTTGGCTTTTATCCAGGCCTTTAATCTGTTTGGCCACAAATCTATGGATTTACGCACTGTTTCAAACGGAAATTTCGCAACTGCTTGTTCCAAAAATATTTTAAGAGACTCAATGTCGCCGTGTCGTTTAGTGCAGGCCATGTATTTTAAACCTAACTATAATTTGAAGTCTAAAGGGTTGAGGTCTGGGCTAGATTAGGGCCAGTCTTCAGCTCTTATAAAGTCCGGAACGTTGGTTTCAAGCCAGGCTTGAGTAGTTCGTGCCTTGTGACCAGGTGCAGAGTCCTACTGGAAAGTCCACGGTATATTTTTAAAAATTGTATTGCTGAGTGGTTTCACAACATCATCCAAGACTGTATCTTGATACACTTTGGCTGAAGTTTTCACTCCTTTTTCACAAAAATGTAGTTTTGTGACTCTTTGATAAGACACACCCCACCAAACCATCACTGACGCAGGATGACGACAGAAGGCGTTCCGATCTATCCATTCTCTTTAATTGTAAAGATTGATTTAGGGCATGTCCTGTATATCGACGATAAGCACCGAGCATCAGGTTTTGTTTTATAATACGCGACAGAGTCCTAGCGGGAATCTTCATTTCTCGCGATAAGATTTTTTGCTTCCTAATGGGGTTTCGACGAATTCAGGTTTTATCAGCATTAACAGCCTTTGTACTTCTAAAAGCACGCGGCCGCCCTGATCTTTTCTGGTCTTCGACTAAGGAAGTGTTGTTGTTAGTATAGTACGATATACGAACATACGGCTGATACCAAGCTTTTGGAGTGTCTGGAATATGACCGACGGCTCCTTACCCACTTTGTGCAAGGCGATCACTGCAATTCTATTTTCTTTAACACCCCATTCCATATTGTAATTTGATAATGAACACGAAAAAATATGTGAAATGGCGCAAATTCGGAAAAAGTTTTTAAAATAATATACGTGTTTCAAATTCAAAATAATAAAAAAGTTGATAAAAGGAAAAGTTTTTATGTAACAATATTTATGGCCAGACTAGTTACATTTTAATGAAAACTTGTTATCTCTGTTATTATTTTATAAACGAGCTTATTATTCAAAGTCAATTCTTTTTTTTTCATTTTGTTGCAAGTCAAATAATTTTAATCACAATCTTCCTTTTGACAAAATGAGGTTAGGAACTTGCGATAATTTTTAATGTTAGATAATCCGCTTCGAGGTGTCACTCGTGTTTGATGTTCGAAATGTCGATATACCGTCATAGCAGTTAAGGAAGCTTTAAAAATCTCGTTTTAAACACGATTGTACGCAGGGAGCCAACTACACCACAGAGCCATCGCAAATATATGCATCTTAGCTCGCCCTTTTTCGGCAATGCTTGGCTATCATCGGCCAGCTAACCCGCCTTCGGTGCCTGATGACCCGCGCTGTACCAGACTACCCGGGCGCACTTTTACTTCGTTTTCAGTTAGAGTAGGTACTTCTAAGCTACACTTGTGATCAGCGTTCGGATTATAAGACTCATAAAATGATGCTAAAATAACCTTCCCGTGAAATACATTTTTTTTTTATATGACAATTCCAGATATTGATATTGTCCAAAACAATAAAACTTTAACAAACGTAGACCTTATGTTGCAGTAGTCAACAGACTGGCAAGCATAACTTGTAAAAAATTACAAAATTTGAAAAACTAGAACAATAAGAAATCATGTCATGTAAAATTATAATTAAAACAAAATGACTAGATATTTAAAAATATTACCCACTATTTTAAAATCTGGGTCTTAAAAAGTCAGCCGAGGGAATTATGCGTACAAACAAACAATCTCCTGAGCTTTTAAAATATTGGCATAGATTCATTATGTATTATTTATGCAACAGCATGCACATATAAGGAGCGAAGGAAAGACGATTCTGGGTCAAAGCATACGTGGGTGTAGCCGAAATTAAGAGAGCGGATGAATCGGCGAATGTGGCAGCGTTGCATTCCAAATCTTAGGGTACACTAGCTGTGTCCGCGATTCCGTCTGCGTGGAACCTGATGTAAAAAAACAGTGACTTTTTTTAAATTATAACACGGCAAAATGACTGCACTATGCACAATACAATCTAAAAACAATGGCGATCACCGAGTGACACACTATTCATCGTCGGTCGCTGCTGTCATGCCGGCCTGCGAAAAGCTGGATATGCACTGGCTGACCTCGAAACGCGACCCGCAGAAGCGAATCACTATGACGGGCTTTTTCGCCGTATACATGGTGGTTGCGACCGAGTCAGGCTGTAAAACCTTACCACCCCACTTTCGCCATTGCCTCGTTCGTTATTCAACGGGGGGAACCAGGCGCAGATGAGGTTGGTTTGGGTGTCTCAAGTCTTATGATGTTATTCGACACCTCTTATACCTTAAAGACTAATAAAATCATCTGAATGTAATAGGTCCATTTAGTTATCTACTTTTCCCTCGTACTTAAGTCGCGTCCGCATTAAATTTACAATAACTTTTGATAGAGTGAACCGATTTTAATGAAACTAAGACTAAATGTTACTCGAGAAAGTGGTTTATTGAATTTTTATTTTTGAACGCAGTACTTTAGCTGTTGTGCATATTCAAACAAACAAACAGACATACAGATAGACAGACATTTCTAAAAATGATTGAAATGTATTTTATTACATTATAAGTAATAGTAAAACTATAAGGACAATAAAAATAACAAAGCTGTAACGGACCATTTGCATATAAAAGTTAACCATAGCTCTGTTTGTATGACCAAATGATAAATTTATCTTGCGATACTTGCCTGCCCTATATATGACAAGAATAGAACGGAATTTAATCTAGAAACAAATATTAGATTTAATATGAATCACCTACGTGTAACAATTACTGTATATACACATAACAATGAATAAATATGAAACTCTATTACTCCAGATGAAATAAGAGTTGGTAAATCTAGTTGTTTTGTCACGAACAGATTTGTATGACATTCATATTGCTATAATTCTACTGCCAAATAAACAGTTATCAAGGTAACATAGTAACTGACGACATTTAATGTGTCATTATGGACGCCGAATATATTTTCCAATTTACAATTGTACAAATTACATTTTATGTTTCTAAAGAAACACACTTGATACCTGCAACTTCAATTGTCTCATCGTAACTTTTATTATGTTACTTTTGGCAAACAATCTTCTAGATTATTACTGGCATTGTCTAGTAGTTGGTAATATTTACAAGTGTCTTAAGATAATTTCAATGTTCTAACAAGCTGGCGAGTCCCTTGATAGAACTTTCCATAGTTTTTGTGGCATCTCAGAATTCATGCTCAATGGTATTATTTCCTATCCACTTAACTTGTGCACAAATACCGTACCTTACGTTAAATACCACCAATATTACAAAACTAGCTGACCCGTGCAACTTCGTCTGCACCAAATCGGTTATTACCGCTTTCAACTGTATTTTTAAACGCAAATAATTTTAAAAACCTTAAAACACGATTGCAGCGATATCTAGCACTCCCAATTCTGAATCCAAACTATCCAGGGACTCGCTCAAACATATACTCAATTGGTATGTGAGAAATCTTTTAAAATAAACCTCAACCGTTCGCAGCATCACCTACCGGGTCCAATTAAGATAAAGACTAACCTACATAATATATTACCGATAAATGTCTTTCCAGTACCCTTTGTAACTTCATCACTTAACATACTGTAAAAACTTTAAAACTTCATCTATATTACATTTCTATTTTGATTTAGTTGTTTGTTTTATAAGAATTTGTAAAGTATACGTAAAATCTGCATCTAAAGTAAATCTTGTCAAATTTGTTTTATTTTTGATATAAACCATCTTTTTGACCATAAAATAAATGTAGCAACATATAAGTGACAGTTTCGTTAACACATATTTTTCATATGTGGTTGATAATTCTGCATTTAAACGTCATGCATCCGTAACTCAGTTACAATGTACTGGATATTATACGTGCCGACATTAAAATATATTTAATGTAGAGATTTGACCTAGTTACAGTTTTATAATAGTAATAATAATAAGAGATATAAAGTCAAACAGTACAAGATTATAATAGGTCTTTACCTATGAAATTGCCGTTCTGCAGTACTGGCCATTTCAAACCAAAATAATTTTTGTTTGGCTAAGAATTCTAATTTCAAATTAATTTTATTTTAAAGTCATTTTACTGTTACGTTCCAATTACCTTTTCAATATTTTTAACATGACTGACGTTGCATGCCTTATATGCCCTTTGAAATCAACTGGTCAAATTGTAGGTTAATTTTATAATAATGTAATATGTAACTAACTAACTAATATGTAACATTAATACTTCTTTAGTAAATAATTTATCTTTAGTAAATTTATGGAACCACTGAAATAATTATTATTCTCTTTGGTCTTATTGAATGTCAACATTTTTAGGTGACAGAACTGCTTTCACTTCATGTCACTTTGCTTCATGTTGTCATAAGACTAAAGCAATTCAAATTCAAGTTCAATTTTCATTTAGACATAGATTTAAAAAAATGTTTATATAATATTTTTTTAAAGTGCCAAATAACCGAGTAGCCATGATGAAAAACTTTGATTATAGAAGTATAATTTGACAAAAGAACCCTTATAAAAGTTAAAACTTTAAAAAATCAATGAACTATGGTCGAATGTCGACAAAAAGATTCAAATGCGATGAAAATGTAACACTAATCAATAAACAAATGACTACTTTCGGAAAAAGAATTCCATGTTTTTAAAATAAAATAAATTTGAAATTAGAATTATTAGCCAAACAAAAATTATTTTGTTTTGGTATGGCCAGTACTGCAGAACTGCAATTTCATAAGTAAAGACCTATTATATTAAATTTTCATTTGGATTTAGTTGTTTGTTTTATAAGAATTTGTAAAGTATACGTTAAATCTGTATCCAAACTAAATCTTGTCAAATTTGTTTTACTTTTGACATAAACCATCTTTTTATTATAGGTACTCGTACGTGCCGACGAAGGCGTCGATTCATGTTTCAAGTATCATAGAGATACGAAATATAGCTTAATTTTTTAGCTAATCTGTCTGTTATATATAGCACAAAGAAAATCAAATCAGCACAAGAAAATTACCAAAATCCGTCAAGAATTTCATAAGTACAATTTTTTTTCTTTCGTCCGTTAACCTGGAGAACCCGTTGCATTTTATGGGACAAAAAGTATCCTAGATGTAACCTTGTAATATCAGTTATCACTGTGTCAAATTTCGTCACAATTGGTTTAGTACTTTCAGAGTGATACGTTTTCATAGGGGCAGAAAGACAGACTGCCAACAATTATTAATGGATTATTTTTGGCTTCTATATCGCTAACAAAGTCTACCTCAATTATAATTTTCAAAAAATATTTAATGTACAGTTTTGGCCTAGTTACAGTTTTATTATAATGATAATAATAAAATTTATAAAGTCAAACAGCACAAGATTATATACACAATATAAAATCCACTACATGCTAGATTAAAGATCCCGTCAAAAACTCCATCGTAACTATATTTTATCAGTATCATTGTCGAGTGTCTTTTATTATTTTTAATTTCATTCGTTTCATCGTTTAAACACAATGTCGCCGAACGTTAAACCTCAATATGTTCTAAGATGGATATGATAACACGCAAAACTTAGAGATTAGCGAGTACATATCATCTATTTGAGGGTGGTAGCTACCCAGACGGGCTTAGAATAATTTCTACCGTCGTGCCCCTTATGTTCCTGATAATACTCTTAAAATCCGTTTATGTGAAAGTAAATACAAAATTGATCAAGCTATTTATATTGTTTTGACGAAACAAACTAGCCGATTACCGCGTCTTCGTCTATGCTGTTCATTATCTTGCCAACATATTTTCTATACATCGGAACCTACATAAAAAAAATTAAGTAAATATATATTTTTCTTACAAGATTTGTTTGTAAATAATATTCAGCATTGACTTCCTTCCGCGTATGCGCACCATACCGTTTGCCCCACTTATCCACGGGAAAAAACACACATTATTGAACGCGTAGTCTTCAAGTACATCAGTTTCAATAAACTTTAATAACTCTGTATTAAATAGAAACGACGTGAAAATTTTCTTTTTAAATAAGGACTACGTGTGGAGGAATGCTAAACCAATTTATATAACCAAAATATATCTATTTAGGTATTAAATAGTATACTTACTATGACTGATAGATTGATGACAATACAGAATATGCTCGTATAGGGAAGAGGAGATTACTATAACGACAAAGAAAAAACTTCTATAGACCACATATAAGAAAACTTTATTAATACAAAATGCAGTATCCTAATAAGTCGAGACCCGCCATGAGGCATGGAAAACGTCCTTGCGCGTACAGACTACTACTTTTTCCAGAATTTGAATAACTCCTTGGCGGGAAAAAAATTCAATACCCGAGAGGCAGTACAAAATGCCTTTGAAGAATTTGTTGCCTCCCGTCCAGCTGATTTCTTTAAGAAGGGCACCCATAAACTGCCACTGCGTTGGAAAAGATGCATCGATTGCATGGGTGATTACTTCGATTATTACAAATAAAAAATACATGAAAAAAATTCGTTTAAATTTTTTCATACAAAACCTAAAGTAAACAAAAGTAAAGACCTAATATATAGAATATAAAATCCACTACATGCTAGATTAAGATCCCGTCAAATACTCCATCGTAACTATGTTTTATCAGTATCAATTGTCAACTGTCTTTTATTTTTAATTTCATTAGTTTCATCGTTTGAAATCAATGTCGCCGAATGTTAAACGTCAATATGGTCTAAGATGGTAAACACGCAAAACTTAGAGATTAGCGAGTACATATCATGCATTTGAGGGTGGTAGCTACCCAGGCGGGCTTAGAATAATTTCTACCGTTATACCCCTTATGCTCCTGATAATACTTTAAAAAACCCTTTAAATGGACGTAAAGACAAAATAGATCAAGCTGTTTATATTGTATTTACGAAATAAACTGTCCGATTACCGCGTCTTCGTCTATGCTGTTCACTATATTGCCAACATATTTTCTATACATCGGAACCTACATAAAAAAATTAAGTAAATATATATTTTTCTTACAAGATTTGTTTGTAAATAATATTCTGCATTGACTTCCTTCCGCGTATGCGCACCATACCGTTTGCCCCACTTATCCACAGCAAATAACACACATTATTGAACGCGTAGTCTTCAAGTACATCAGTTTCAATAAACTTTAATAACTCTGTATTAAATAGAAACGACGTGAAAATTTTCTTTTTAAATAAGGACTACGTGTGGAGTAATGTTAAACCAAAATATATCTATTTAGGTATTAAATAGTATACTTACTATGACTGATAGATTGATGACAATACAGAATATGCTCGTATAGGGAAGAGGAGATTACTATAACGACAAAGAAAAAACTTCTATAGACCACATATAAGAAAACTTTATTAATACAAAATGCAGTATCCTAATAAGTCGAGACCCGCCATGAGGCATGGAAAACGTCTCAATTGATACACATATACAATTCAAACGAAAAAAAGGAAACAGTATTTATATATTTTTTAATTATATAAATATGTTTGTAAATATTTATGGTTAATTATAACTATATAGTTATTATATGTATGTACAAAGCATGGCCTATCGGGTTATAGAAGGCCGATGCTTTTCCGTAACACTAAATAGTAACGAGGTCGTGGGAGGTAACTCTACGCATTGGGAAAACACTAACATAATTTATAGAAGCGTTTTTAACTTTGGCCCTGAGTTTTTAATTAATCAAACTCATAAGCTTTCATATATAGGTGGGTTAATTGTCGCTTATATATAATATGCTAGTTTATTGTACTGGTTAGGATTCATAAATATTGATTTTACGTAATTGCGTATTGAATATCTGACATTGAATTTAAATTTAACAATAATATGGCACCATTTAAGAATTTGTGTGTGTAATTGCTACACGCGACGTTCCGACTTACTCTTCACGACTACAGTACCCGGCTTTTGTATAGACACGTCGGGGAGGTGACCGAGATAGTTCGGTTTTGTATAGCGCTGTCTTTGTCTAACGTATTCATTGCGCGCGATAGAGAGAACGCTTTATATAACCGAAGCAAGACTATCTTGGCCGCACAAATCACTCTTCACTCCGACGTGCTAAATGAAAAACCAGGTACTGTGCCAACTTATTCCAACTGGCCTCAGAACTGCGGTTTAGAGTTGGTTACATTTAGATATAGGCCGCAGTGGCCACTCAGCATGAGGTGTCAGCATGCCGCAAAAAAAATAATCTTAGCGAATTATTACATTTTTTAACAATTTTTTATACTTTTTCGACGATGTTATATGATTAACCGCCGTCGCTCTAAATCAAAATAACTTATAATCTCTCAACACATAAATATTAAAATAATATAACGCTATAATATAAAAATATGATTAATGTCAGATATAACTTTTAAACTAAACGATACATAACTATTCTCGCACGTATATTAAAGCCAGGTTTGAATCAAGAGACAATTAGTATAGCATACATATTTTTGTCGCTCTTATTGTTTTATAGTGTGAATCTGGATATATCTAGTACATCTAATACATTCTATTTGTAATACGGCATTATTGAATACTCTAATGAAACTAATGTAATATTTATCGAAGACATTGCCTCCTTTGTCGTGTAGTAGTAAATTATTGCGATAAGAATCTGCTAACTGTCTCTAAATATCTTTATTTCTGATTAAATACAGAAGTAAATACATATTAAATGAACGACTTGAATCTTTCATTACATAATGCAATTTGTATTTTACATTTTTCAACGATTGCCATTCGTTTTTTCGTTTTTATTTATAATTTTGTCCAAATATCAACACTAATCCAGATAAAATAGTGAAACAAGTTCATGCTCCTTGAGACCTTCTGCGATCTTTTCTCATATGAAGAAATTGCAAATGGTACCCCCCACGACCTCGTACACAGATACATTTAAGTAAGCCGATCGAATCAAGAAGCACTCTGGAATGTACTGAAGAAATGTAAAGTGTAAAAAAATAGCACATCATATCTGTAACCTAAGTTCCATGTTAATTTATAAAATAATATATATAATCCTTTAATATTACAAATGCAACTAGTTAACATAAATAGCGCTTCTTATGAAGAATAAGGAATACAAAAAAGAATATCTAGATTATACAACTGTAATACTAATAAAAAAGTTTATATAAAACTTATTGGAACAATGTAAAGAATATTTTTTACAAAATAACTTAGAAACTATTCGAATACGTAAGTAAGCATATTAAATAATGAATGTAATGACAAGTGTAGGAGATATTTTATGTGATTACAATATAGTCAAATAACTGCAAGAGTGTCAGTAAACCTTAGTCTTAATACTGGCCTAATGTTAATGTTTTATATTAAAAACTGAAATATCAAATACATTGTTTGGCATCTTGAAGAAAGCCTACTTTTTAAAGTAATATTGAATAAATTTTGTATGATATAAATATTAACAATCTCTTATTGCCTATAATTACGGAATGGATAACAAAATGAATGATAGGGAAGCAGATAATACCATTTTTTTCTTAAACGTAGCAAAAACACCAAGTCTTCAATATTCAGAGGTTTTATTTGACAATACTATTTGTAAGCGCAGTGACGCGTTCTGATTTTCAATCAACAATTTGTTGATATTTAATTTATCGCAAATAAATGTAATATTATAATTTAATAGTTTTATAAGAAAATACTCAAGTTATATTTGCTGCGATTCCCCCCTGTCTCGATCAGCGTATAATTATCATAATATAATTAGCTAAACTACAAGAGAGTAATGTTATAAAAAATGTGCTCCCCAATTCGAAAGGTTTTTAAATTTAATTCGTAATACAAAGATATAATGGTTGATTCTTTAACACAGCCGCGAATTTTATACTTCACTATGGTTAGTTATTAAATGTATATATTTGTTTTATATATATTAAACTAATTTAGTTCGAGTTTTACTTTATATATATTAAAGTCAATATTTTTTGTTTTGTTTTCAATCGAAATTATTTCGATCCTCCCGATGAGACGATTTGAAATCCAAATCTCGGTTTCAATTGTTACATTTATTACGATTATATGTTATTCTCTTATATTTTACTCTACAGTCCTATAGATTGCATTTACCACTCATCGTGTATTATCTAATTACATATACATACACATTTCTAAGCGCCAATATTTTTACACGCTTTTTCGTCGAAACACACTTTTTACCTAGACATTTATAATTCAATTCTAAGTTATGTATGCTAATATATTAACGTATATAGTTTAAATTTACGAATCACATATTGATTTCCTTTAACGTTTATATAAAAACCGGCTAACTGTACGAGTAAACTTTCTTTTATGTAATATTAATTTAGTATCTATTCAGTAAAGTCAACTTTTCGAATAATTTTCTTAATATGAAATACGCCAGTATTGTAGACACCGTTATAACAAATAAATAAAATTACATCGATATACATATTCGCGGATAAATTCTAGTATTTGAATATTAGTAATGGAGAAGCATAGACATTTTTATACTGGAAAGAATAGGTCTCGAGGCAAAACGATTATTGCACAAACAATTACACCATTTTGCATCAAACCCCTTTGTATAATATTGCAAATGCATTTAAAAAAGTTTACAGTACGTATAAATGATAATTTGTTACAACACTTTTGATATCGGTAAAGTTAAACAATTAACATACAAGTAATTAAAAATCATAAGAATATTACACTATAAATTATGGAATTTTTATTTGAATATATTGTAAAACTTAGTGATGTACCATCGCGACACAGTTTACTATATAAAAAACTTATATACTTATTACTTATAATAGTAGTCTGACACAAAATATTTGGAATTTTTATTTAACGATTCTGTAAACTTTGTTAAATTCATTATATTCTCATTGTCTTTCTTCGGATGTGATAACTCAGGGTTTATGCAAACCCATCTGTAACATTATCAATGATTTTAAACTACAGATAGCGCGCATTGGAGGTTATAAATGTTGAAATATATCAAGATAAAAACGACGAAAGTGCATTTAATATTTGTAATCCACATAACAGTTCTTCTAACCCGGAATCGCAGTAATACTTAAAGCTTATAGTAGAACCATAATTGTGATCTATTCATATAGTTGTAGCAAAAATCTATTAACAGTAGGTTATTATGACCGATATATTCTTTTCGTTACAAGTTATACACCGTTCATGTCACAAGTGATTGAACGTTGTTCTTCTATAATATCCTTATATAGTTTCAAACAAAAGTATCTAAACTGGAAGCGAACAATATTTTCAAACGTCGTCAATTTTTGATATTTTATCTCTTTGCGAAACGACAACGAAATAATAACGATTACTTACTATCTATTTACGATTTACTGTAAAAATTGATATAAAATGTATCGGGGAGTACAAACAACCGTTACTCGTTGTTGCAATAAGAATAGTGCATCTGATATATATAATAATACCAGTGGTGTATTTTGTAAATCTAACATCAAATTTTATATATTCACAATTTTATCCTGTCCCTAAAAAAACTATGATAGTGGCGGGGCATAGATAAATCTTTCAATGTAAGGTGGAACTATGATAAAGTCTCATAATATGTAAAAAAAGTTTTTAAAAAAATATTATTAAAATACTTACGTGATAGACACAAGGATGTAATGGAAATGTAAGTCATCCATAAATGACAAATCATGATTATCTGAATTACCTTATAAAAGAGTGAGAATGTCTAAACAGAAATTAAGTTTGTATCAGCTGAAAAGTTTCAGGAAACAGGCATACATACTAATATTATTTTTTGTAAAAAGAAGTAAGTAAATACTTCAAAATTTCAAGTGAGTTTTATATTGTATGAGGTCTTACTTTGGATGTTTTATTGAATTTTGAATTTTTCTGAATCGTGTTAACGTTTTTTGTAGTTAAACGTCAATTTACTGCCTAATTAATTAATATTTAAAACGCATTGCAAATTTTCATCACATATTTGGCTGAAAACTGTAGCGTAGAAAATTCTTTAGATTATTGTTAGAGTTGAGCTTAATTTTTTGTTTTTTTGTCTATAATATATTTTCGTATCACGAGTTATATAAGAATTTATTTTTGCTCGGAACATTCTGCATATTATAAGCCTGCTTCATAGATTTAGGTAGAGAATGTACTAAAAATCTACGCGTTGATATACACAGTACATGTAACATAACATTCAAAGAATAAACAACCGCTCCATACGTCTGTCTCTGTGATAGATACTGGCAATTTGTTTTAAAAAATGGGAAGACTATATTATTGGCCCCCGGGAGGTATTAATAACTCGGAACACACGGAATCTCAAACATCACACGTTCAATGAAAAAGCGATCTTACTCCTAAGCTTTTAAGTTTAATCGCGCTTATTAGAGTTTGTTTACATATTTCATAGCATGAAATCAAATTTAGAAAAAAATATTCTATATCTATTGCAAATTTAATAAAACAATATATTGATAAACGTTTGTAAGTCAGTAAATAACGTAATATAATGGATTAAATCGTCGAAATGGTATAATTTCCCTAAAGTGTACAAAAGAGAACATTTTAAAATATGTATGTCCTAAACATGTTATGGTGTTTGATTGTGATCATTTTAAATATACTAACTGCAATTTGAATTACAAATAACTTCGTTTTTTTTTTATCTTTCTGACAAATAACGTTCATAACAAATTGTGTATATGTTAGTGGTTATGGTACTGTGATATTGCTGAATCTATGATATACTGTGGCGATTGCATCATTTATCTATATATAAATAAATACACGTGTATGTATTGTGGTGTCTGTTTTACACAAACACAAACTATTAATCAACTTTAATAACTTTTGAATACTTAATTTTATCATGAATTGAAGAAAACAAAAGATTTTTGTATATAATTAAATTTGTGTAATTTATTATTTGCTTTATTTGTAATTAAATATATTGAATAATACTAGACATCTATTTACCCGAGCAATAAAGAAAGTGGAAGGATTCCATGTTATTTAGATTGTTTTCATAAAAACCTTCAGTGGTTTAGCGTTTATAAGCTATGAATGAGATAAAGCGTTGCCAAAAAAAATCTTGGTAGATAACGGACACCTCAAAATATACGAATCTTTAATACAATATACATGTAAAAACTAGTAGTAATCGAGAAAAACGTTAGATTTTTTAAATAGCAATAGACTCAGGTCGATCAATTTGTTTATTTCAGCTCAATTACATGAAATTTATTGATAAAAACTGGGGTTCTTTTTGCGAAAATCAATGAATGTTTACTAAATTTTATTACTCGGTCTGAGGCGAAACGTATCAAGAGTTTTAATTACATTTTTGCAGTTTTCCGATGGGAGCAAAGTACTAGGAGCTATACTTTATAGTTTAATACTCTTTCAGGATAACATATTGCATGTTACAGTTACCAAATACTCCGTAAATATTTTAAGAAAAAGTTAACCCACTTAAAAAAAAATTACACGTAAATGAGACCAAGTTCAACAAAGTAAAAACATGTAGAGTTCGAATTAAAACATTCACACTGTTATTGTTGAATGAGTTATTTTAGGGATATGAAACGATGCAATTGCCCCTAATGTGTCCCAAAGTCCCAAAGATTTAAAAAACCATCAATTTAATAACATATCAAATTGCTCACGAGTAATAGATACCCGATAGTTATCACTTGGCGACAAAATACCTGCAGATTTTCAGTCTTCAGACGAAGTCTTATCGGATTTTTTTACAAAAAAAACACATTACTCACTTTTGAACAACGTCATACTTGCGTACGAGAAAACAGAATCGTACTGTATTTACGTAAGGTCATTTTTTTTTAAAGGTCACGAGAATTAGCTATAACTTATTTCACTTAAGTTCAACAATATTTCTTGTATTACGTACTATACGGTGTTATAAAAAAGTATCAAATAATGCAATTCCTAAGTCTTATTCACTTGGTTTACACGGTTTTAGTATTTTTTATCGCAGTTATTTCCCATGTGCATCTCTAACGATGGAAATAGATTTATTATTTAGTATAGTAAGTTTAATCAGCACAAAATCACCTACATTACTTATATGGCAGTATCGAACAGTCGTTGTACTTAGTATAAACGGGCTGTAAAAATTTATCAAAAAATTCAACCGGGTTTTTCTATTTACGATTAGTTACTATTTTATCTAAAAAACACTGACTAAGCATATATTGAGCGTTCTTTGTACGCTAATATCCCTAATATAATATAAAGGATCGATTTACAAATCTCCATGTGAATTAATACAATACGCGCCATTTTGTTTTTCGTTTCGTCTCTACCTAAGTAAAAGATTCGGGATTTATTTATTCTTTATAATTTATGAAAGTATTTTTCGAAATTATGGTATTTAATAAAAATTATGTATATAAATTATACATAAGTACATATAAAGTAAATATTATAATCTTGTTTGTGTCATATTCATACTAAATTAAATTTAGTTTTTGGTTTTCTTTTATTGTACTATTGGGTTTAATAAATCAAAATGGCCTAACAATGTTTTAAACGCGAAAACGATATTATATAATTTTAATGGTTTTTAATACACCTATAAAAATAATTATATATTTTTTTTACTATAATTTATTATTGCATGCTACTAAATAAATATTTCGTCTAATAAATAATACTTAAATGTGATGTATTATTAAAGCTTATAGCGTAAAGTCTAAATTATCAATGGCCGAAAAATTATATAGTTCTCTTATCTAAATAATGATAAACGGCCGTGATTCGGCGCGTAATGTATTACAGACATGAATTCAATTGGTTATATAATCTAATGGTAATCCCAGAGATTAATGCTAACTACAAACAGGCAGATAAAACGCTGCGCCTAAACGCCCGTCCGAGACTCACATTAACATATCTGCAAGAAAAAGCGACTGTGCTTTAAATCAGTGACACCATTGCGTTAAAAAAATGCAACCAATTACTTTTTGAGATCAATGCTATCCAATGTTCTTCATAATTATTTCAGTCATTAGTTATGAAGTAATGTTTATTATTAAATCAGGTATTGTTGTTACATTGACGATGGTATCACTGATTATAGAATCAACTTAAGCGCCTCTACACACTAAGCGTTAAAAAAGAAAAAAACTATTTCGTTTTTCCCTGTAAGTTTAACACGAAACGCTCATATTTCTCTTATGTGCTTGATACAAAACGCTCGTGTGTAGTGACTCTACGTAATAGAAAAAAAATATGAATGCAAAGAAATTAAAAGCAATACAAAGAAATTCCACAAGAGAACAAAAATAGAGGAATATTGTGAGTTCATACATTACGGAATGAAACGTCAAAGAGAAATAAATCTTAATAAAAATGTTACAGTGAATATCTGAGTACTCAGTCTCCACGAAAAACTAATCAGACGTACGTAGAAACACTTAATATACTTAACTTATAAAAAAAGACAAAAAAATAAATGCGTAAGAATCACGCATCGGTCACGGCGTAAAAATTTTAAAGCAGCAAGCAACGAGAGTCCTTTTCGAAGCAAAACGTATTAAATTGTAAATATAATCGCTACGCGAACGAAATAAATAAACAACGATCAAATTTAAATAGTATATAAAAATTTAAAGAATTTAACAATAAATTCGCAACCGTGACTGATACGAGACGCCCGCGTTTCTGTTCAGGTAACGTGACGCACGTTTCGAGCTTAACAATAATCGCTGCGTCCGCTTCGGTGGGATCGTCTGGCGAACATCCCGCGAACCAATGAATGTCACGTGTTCTGAAATGCGGCCGGCGCCGCGGCGGTCGAACGCGCGGTATATACGACGCCGGCGATGGCACAAAGCGCGCGCCGGCCATGCCAAGCGCGGCGCAAAACAAACACTCCATTACAAGAAGCTCTCAAAACATTACACAATAAACAACGGCAAATATAAAGTGTTCTCTTATATGCAACAAAGAAACGTAAATATTAAATAAGGCATGCGCCGAAACATTTGCTTTTTATAAAGAGATTTCCGTTTCACTTAGCTTTTTTATAACTAAATTAAAATAAAAGTTTAAAGCATTAGTGCGATGAGGGATGACTCTTTGGCTTGCAACGATCCACAGGCCGCCTCCAGACCGCTCCCGGACCGCCACGAGCGCGCTCTCATCTTAACTTAAACAATAATAACGTTCAATTCCATCACAATCACGACAACCTATAAAAGAATTACACGTGCATACGTTTGAGGCGCGCCCGTCGACTGTTTTATTTAAATCTTCTGGGAACGCCGGTTTCTGCGCCTGTTCCTGGGTCGAGGAGCGGGCGGTTGGTCGGGCTACGCATGGCGCTTCGCATGGAGTGCGAGGTGATCAGAGCGCGAGAAGCAGCGCTCGCAGTGGCGGCATCGGAACGGTTTAGCGCCCGTGTGTTTGCGATAATGCCGGGTCAGTTCGTCAGAGCGGGCGAACCGCCACTCGCAACCTTCCCACGAACACTTGTACGGCTTCTCACCTGAAATGTATGATATCATCTTTTAAATAACTATTGACAACACTTGTAAAAAAAAAGACAATGTGAAAAGGAAATCTCACATAATTTCCAATATGTTCAAACTTCATACAAATAGATGTGCTTAGGTCACATAGATGAATCATTATAATTAGAACGTTACAATCTGTCTTTGACTGACGCCGGATTTAGTCTCCAAGTTCCATATATCGCAATAACATATCCTTATACGGCTATTGCCGAACTCGTAGGATTCAATAGGATAAATACTGGATCAGTACTGTTATTGCTTTGATATAGTTCGGTTGGGCATTCCCAACGTACTTTTGATTTGCCACTTTAAAGCAAATTTACCTACACCTTCCAGATGAACGAAACTTTATCTACTGGTGAAAACCTCATGAAAGTTCAGTAGTTTTGTAGTTTATCGCAAACAGACAGATAGACGTGGCGGAGGACTTAGTTTTATAATATGTAACTAGCTGACCCGTGCAATTTCGTCTGAAGGTATTCTGAAACTTGTTTGGAAGAGCATAACGAAAGATATGTTAAAGAACCAGCTTTTCTAAATTTTTTGTTCTTCCAACGTTACCGGCTCTTGTACTAATGTGTCGCAAAAAAGTCTTGTTACACTTTTTTCGGTATAGCTCCCATCCGCTCAAAGCGTGTAATGCGCAATAAGGAAGTTCGTACCAATATAACTTAAATTTATAGCTAATCTGTCTGCCATATATAGTACAAAGAAAATTTACCAAAATGCGTCACTAATTTCACTAACTACAAATTTTTGACTTTCGTCCGTTATTCTGGAGAACCCCTTGCGTTTTATGGGACAATGTATATATGTTACCTTGTGATATTAGTTATCCATGTGTCATTTTTCGTAAAAATCGGTTCAGAACTTTCAGAGTTATGCGTTTTCACAGGGACAGACCGACTGACAAACAAAAAATGTAAAAGGATAATTTTTGCCTTGTATATCGATAACAAAATCTACCCCGATTATAATTTTCAAAAAATATTTAATGTACAGATTTGGCCTTGTTACAATAAGCTGAAGAGTTTGTTTGCTTGAACGCGCTTATCTCAGGCATTACTACTCCGATTTGAAAAATGTTAAATTTTGTCATTTATGGAGGCAGGCTATATATATATATATATATACACTATATATCCTTAATATCATAATGGTTAATAAAATAAAAATATGTTCTTTGCAATGGAAAAAATTAAATGGTTAGAAATGAATTATTTTTATTTATAAAGTATATTATCGGGTACATTATTGTCTATAACAAAATTATCTGGCAGTGTAAATTCATGTTTTTAATAACGTTTAAAAAGAAAGTTTTACTGAAAAAAAAGTTTCCTAATCAATATTTTTACCTGTAAAGGTGTGATGCGCATTAATAAAGATAAAGGTTTGCGGCGACCAGGTATTCTGAAACTTGTTTGGAAGAGTATAACGAAAGATATGTTAAAGAACCAGCTTTTCTACAATTTTTGTTCTTCCAACGTTACCGGTTCTTGTACTATTTCTATTACTTGTAGACGATAGCTGTAATTTTAATTTTAATAATAACTTAGCTATAGTTCAGCGCAACACTGGCTGTATTGCGATAATTGTGGCAGCACCTGTTATACATACATGTATTCAAAATGGCGTCACTCCCAAGTCTACGTTTAAGTTTCAAGTCAAGCAAGTTTACGTTTATCGTTTTTTTTTCGTTTAATATCATAATGGTTAATAAAATAAAAATATGTTCTTTGCAATGGAAAAAATTAAATGGTTAGAAATGAATTATTTTTATTCGGTTCAGAACTTTCAGAGTTATGCGTTTTCACAGGGACAGACCGACTGACAAACAAAAAATGTAAAAGGATAATTTTTGCCTTGTATATCGATAACAAAATCTACCCCGATTATAATTTTCAAAAAATATTTAATGTACAGATTTGGCCTTGTTACAATAAGCTGAAGAGTTTGTTTACTTGAACGCGCTTATCTCAGGCATTACTACTCTGATTTGAAAAATGTTAGATTTTCTCATTTATCGAGACAGGCTATATACTATATATCATCAAGCTAAGACCAATGGGGTGGAGCATCAATGAAGAATGTTCCAAAACAGAGGTTTTTTCGGTTTCTAGGGCCAAAAGTAACTATACACGCGAACGAAGTCGAAGGTAGAAGCCAGTATGTTATATTGTTGTTTAAACTACTACCATACAGAATTTAGTGAAAATTTGTCTAGTAGTTATTGCGTAAATTTCTTCTCTTTTATTTTTTCTTAAAAGTAAAATAAACAAACATAATATTGTTGTTTAAACTACTACCATACAGAATTTAGTGAAAATTTGTCTAGTAGTTATTGCGTAAATTTCTTCTCTTTTATTTTTTCTTAAAAGTAAAATAAACAGACATACAAATGTGTTATATATATAAAACATAGCCTAAATGTTATACCGGTGTATAAGCTACTACCATACCAAATTTCGTCAAAATCCGTCCAGTACTTTTTGCGTGAATCCTGTACAAACGACAGACAGACAGACCGACAGACATACCGACAGACATACAAAAAATTTAAAAACTATAGAAATGTGTTTTGTCATTGATTGTAAACCCTCCTAGAGTATTTTTTCTTTAAAATATTTAATGTACAGATTTCGTCCCGTTAGCTTTTTATTATATGTATAGATAGACTAGCGAGCCCGGCAGACGTTGTCCCGCCCTGATTATAAAAAAGTCCTGGACAAATTATATACCAAAACGTTCCTCGTGAATCATTTTATCCACTGGTGGAAATCGCATAAAGATCCGTTCAGTAGTTGTTGAGTTTATCGCGAACAGACAGACAGACAGACGCGGTAGTGGACTTTGTTTTGTACTATGTAATGAAGTTTGCGTAAGCATTATATATTTCTGAGCTTCTTTAAGTAATTTATCTCAAACGCTGGTGAGAGAGGCGCCACTCTCAAGCTTCAATCTCAATTCGAAAATCTGATTGATCGCAGATCTGATATTTTATTATACAAACTAGCTGACCCTTGCAACTTCGTCTGCACCAAAACGGTTATCACCGGTTTCAATTGTATGTTTAAACCTAAAACCCGATTGCAGCCACACCTACAGTTTCCAATTGTAAATCCAAACTATCAAGGGGCTCACTCAAACATTTACCCAGATGGTATGTGATAAATCTTTTAAAATAAGCCTACAACCCGTTCGTAGCGTCATCTACGGGGTTCAATTAAGATAAAAACTAACCTACAAATATTGGCGGTAACGTAAAAAAATAACTTGAGGGGTCTATGGAACCAAATTACTTTCCCTTTTTTGTAGACGTTTACTATACAGTCAGTATAGTTTACATTATAAAATATCAAGTTGATAGAGTTCAATTGTAAATTAAACGATAAAAATATTTATAAAATAAATAATAATAAATTAAACACTGAATGATCTGGGATAGTCAAGTTAATAAAAGTTAATACATCAAAAGGTAATTCTTGAGTTGGTTTGATATTGAAATGAAAATTATATGTATGTATATATTGTATACACTCTCTCTCTCTCTCTCTCTTTTTCTGTCACGACACCTAATCTACTGTACATAGAATCTGCACATCCACAATACGTAAAAATAAAATTAAATAATCATTTCTACCACTTACTTTATCATAACTATATTCTACTTGTATCAAAACTTTTTCACACTCCATTGTGTTTAAGAAAACTATAAATATGAAAAAATATGAGAATCGCGTCGACGCGTCAAATGTCACTTGCCTGTAACTATTCGTCTAAGAGCTAGCAAAGGTATCGACAGCGAATTCAATAAGCCAGTTTTTTATATATCTTTATGTTCTTCCACATAGCATGCGGGCTACCTGGCTGCCGGTAAACGTTGCGTTTATTTGTGCATATCGCACCTTTACAGACAAAAATATTGATTTTTAAATAATTTTAGCATGTTTTTGTCACTAAATTTGATATGCTATTAAAACATGGTATTATTATTGCCAGACATTTTTGTTGTTGACAATAATGTGTGTAATGCTATTTTTCGTAAATAAAAATAATTTCAAACCATGTTGGGATAGCCGTAATTTTATTTAGACATAAATAAGTACAAATTTAATCTTCCAGTCAGTTATTTACTCAATAGTCAACTTTTTGTATGTGGTAGAGCCACACTGAAGCTATTACTGGTTACAGCATGAATGGATCGGCTCGGCCGGGGTAGTACCAGAGTTCACAGAAAACCGACGTGAAGTAACAGTGCTTGCATTTTTGCGTTTCGTTCGGTCAGTGAGAGCGCCGGAAGCCCACCTCCCCTCCTCTTCCCCTTTCCCCCCCCCTTCTCTCCCCCCCCCCTAAACACAGGCTGGCAACGCACTTGGAACTCCCCTGGTGTTGCAAGTGTCTATGGACGGTGGTGATCACTTAACATCAGGTGACCCACCTGTAAGTGTACCTACTATAATAGTCAAAAAAGTCAGACCGATTTATTTCTATAAAAATAATATGTGTATAGAATAACTTAGCTACAGCTTTAGTTTAGTACAGCACTGTCTGCACGATAAAGATAGCGATAATTGTAGCAGCGTATGTTATCGACGCATGTATTTAAGATGGCGTCGTTAATAAAATGAAATATGTTCTCTGCAATGGAAAAAATAAAATGGTTTCAAATTAATTATTTTTATTTATAAAATATATCATCGGGCACAATATTGTATATAAAAAAATATCTAGCTGTGATAAATTCATGATTTTAATAGCATTTAAAAGTTACTGAAAGTACTGGGCTTTATATGTTTCGACGGAGCCGACGGTTCGAAACACGGTGGTCATTTTTTTGGTATTTTTTTTTAAGTAGCATATGGAAATATAGCTTAATTTTTTAGCTAATCTATCTGCTATATATAGCACAAAGAAAATTTACCAAAATTCGTCAAGAATATAATGAACTACATTTTTTTACTTTCGTCCGTTATCCTGGAGAATCCCTTGCGTTTTATGAGAAAAAAAATATCCTAAATTTAATCTCGTAACATTAGTTATCATCGTGCCAAATTTCGTCAAAATCGGTTCAGTACTTTTAGAGTGATGGCATGCGACAAAGTCTATACAAAGAGCTCGCATCTCAAAGCCCACAAAAGAACGCATACCGGTATGTCATCATCATCTATCTATCTATCTATATATTATAATAAAACTGTAGCAGGGCCAAATCTGTACATTGATATAGATAGATAGATAGATAGATGATGATGACATACCGGTATGCGTTCTTTTGTGGGCTTTGAGATGCGAGCTCTTTGTATAGACTTTGTCGCATGCTGGGAATTCGCAACGATGTACACGGCGGCGAGGGTCGGCTGCGTGGGTATGTGGTATCAGACGCGGCACGTGAGACCTCCTGACGGGCGCCGGACTCGGGGGCTCTTCTAAAATAACATGACCATTTTTTAACATACATATTCTCTTCGATGATAATTCAATGTGTGTCCGCAAAAACTTAGATAAGCCGGATTTTGTAAAACACTAATACTTTAAATACTAGAAACCGCAACAAATTGGTCATTCCATGTTTCAAGTTCACTAAGATCAAAAACATTTTTTTTAGGTAATAGTGTTAGGTTATATAACAAAGTAGCGAATTACTCATTTGCCGGATAGTGAGTTCAAGTACTATGTCAAGCGAGTTTTAATGTCTAAAAGCTATTATGTATAGGGTGCATCAATATGTGAACGATGGTGACGTCTGGAAATAATGCCCCACTCTGTGCCATCCACTAAAAACAAATGTAACTATATATGTTTTGTAAAAATAATAGGTCTTATATTACCTCGGTTTATTTACCGGTTTATCGTTTTACCTATGAAATTGGCGTTCTGCAGTACTAGCCATTTAAAATCAAAATAATCTTTGTTTGCTTAAGAATTCTAATTTCAAATTAATTTTATTTTAAAAACATGGAATTCTTTTTCCAAAAGTAGTCATTTGTTTGTTGATTAGTGTTACATTTTCATCGCATTTCAATCTTTTTTGTCATCATGGATACGTTAAAAATTCCGAGTAATTATGGAATATGATTACCGTCGTGGCAGCAACGCGGCACAAGTGGCACACAACATAAACGACGTTTACGAAACACTACAAACCAACGCATCACCTGTTATTGGTTTGCACGCTTCCGTTCTGGGAATTTTGACCTAAAAAATGAACATCGCGGTCGTCCGAAGACTTTGGTCGACAATGACGAATTGAGGCGATTGTGAAGGCTGATGATACACAATCTACGGCTGAATTAGCAGCAGCTTTCGACATTAGCGTCAAAACA